>CAKAJE020001236.1:0-114157 GCA_916610135.2 Macropis europaea | reverse complement strand
ACTACTAAACTTCTATGATAGGGCAACCAGAGACCCGATTAGATCATTTTATATTTTGTTTAATATAAGATTTCAGGGAAATTCTATCGCATTTGTTCAATTTACGTCGCTTCTATTTCAGATAGCGTATTGGGCAAAGCGGCATCTCAAAGCGTATGAAATGGCGAATAAAATGCACTATTAAAGTTCTAGGCTAGGGCGAACAGAGATCCGATTAGATCATTTTACATTATGGTTAATAAAAGAGTTCAGCGAAATTCTATCACATTTGTTCAACTTATATCGCTCCTATTTCAGATAGCGTATTAGGCTAAGCGGCATCTCAAAGCGCATGAAATGACGAGTAAAATGCACTATTAAACTTCTAGGATAAGGCAAACAGAGACCCGATTAGATCATTTTATATTACGGTTAATATAAGAATGCAGCGTAATTCTATCACATTTGTTCAAGTTACGTCGCTCATATTTCAGATAGCGTACTGGGCTAGGCGGCATCTTAAAGCGCGTGGAATGGCGAGTAAAATTCACTACTAATCTTCTATGATAGGGCAATCAGAGACCCGATTAGATCATTTTATATTTTGTTTAATATAAGATTTCAGGGAAATTCTACCACATTCGTTCAATTTACGTCGCTGATATTTCAGATAGCGTATTGGGCTAAGCGGCATCTCAAAGCGCATGAAATGGCGAGTAAAATGCACTATTAAACTTCTAGGATAAGGCAAACAGAGAACCGATTAGATCATTTTATATTACGGATAATATAAGAATTCAGCGTAATTCTATCACATTTGATCAATTTACGTCGCCCCTCTTTCAAATAGCATATTGTGCTAAGCGGCATCTCAAAGCGCATGAAATGGCGAGTGAAATGCACTATTAGACATCTATGGTAGGGCGAACAGAGACACGATTAGATCATTTTACATTAAGCTTAATATAAGAATTCAGGGAAATTCTATCACATTTGTTCAATTTACGTCGCTCCTATTTCAGATAGCGTATTGGGCTAAGCGGCATCTCAGAGCGCATGAAATGGCGAGTGAAATGCACTATATGACTTCTATGGTAGGGCGAACAGAGACCCGATTAGATCATTTTACATTGAGGTTAATATAAGAATTCACAGAAATTCTATCACATTTGTTCAATTTACGTCGCTCCTATTTCAGATAGCGTATTGGGCTATGCGGCATCTCAAAGCGCATGAAATGGCGACTAAAATGCTCTGTTAAACTTCTAGGCTATGGCGAACAGAGACCCTATTAGATCATTGTATATTATGGTTAATTTAAGAATTAAACGAAATTCTATCACACTCGTTCAATTTACGTCGCTCCTATTTCAGATAGGGTATTGGGCTAAGCGGCTTCTCAAAGCGCATGAAATGCCGAGTAAAACGCACTATTAAACATCTAGAGTAGGGCAAACAGAGACCCGATTAGATCATTTTACATTATGGTTAATAAAAGAATTCAGCGAAATTCTATCACATTTGTTCAATTTGCGTCGCTCCTATTCCAGATAGCGTATTGGGCTAAGCGGCATCTCAAAGCGCATGAAATTACGAGTGAAATGCACTATTAAACTTCTAAGGTAGGACAAACAGAGACCCGATTAGATCATTTTACGTTATGGTTAATAAAAGAATTCAGCGAAATGCTATCACATTTGTTCAATTTACGTCGCTCCTATTCCAGATAGCGTATTGGGCTAAGCGGCAGCTCAAAGCGCATGAAATTACGAGTGAAATGCACTATTAAACTTCTAGGGTAGGACAAACAGAGACCCGATTAGATCATTTTATATTATGGTTAATTTAAGAATTCAGCAAAATTCTATCACATTTGTTCAATTTACGTCGCTCCGATTTCAGATAGCGTACTGGACTAAGCGGCATCTTAGAGCGCGTTGAATGGCGTGTAAAATGCACTATTAAACTCCTATGGTACGGCAATCAGAGACCCGATTAGATCATTTTATATTTTGTTTAATATAAGATTTCAGGGAAATTCTATCGCATTTGTTCAATTTACGTCGCGCCTATTTCAGATAGCGTATTCGGCTAAGCGGCATCTCAAAGCGCGTGAAATGGCGAATAAAATGCACTCTTAAACTTCTAGGCTAGGGCGAACAGAGACCCGATCAGATCATTTTATATTTTGTTTAATATAAGATTTCAGGGAAATTCTATCGCATTTGTTCAATTTACGTCGCTCCTATTTCAGATAGCGTATTGGGCTAGGCGGCATCTCGAGGCGCATGAAATGACGAGTGAAATGCAACATTAAACTTCTAGGGACGGGCGAACAGAGAACCGATTAGATCATTTAACATTAAGGTTAATATAAGAATTCAGCGAAATTCTATCACATTTGTTCAATTTACGTCGCTCATATTTCAGATAGCGTATAGTGCTAAGCGGCATCTCAAAGCGTATGAAATGGCGAGTAAAATGCACTCCTAAATTTCTATGATAGGGCAATCAGAGATCCGATTAGATCATTTTATATTTTGTTTAATATAAGATTTCAGGGAAATTCTATCACATTTGTTCAATTTGCGTCGCTCATATTTCAGATAGCGTATTGCGCTAAGCGGCATCTCAAAGCGCAGGAAATGGCGAGTAAAATGCACTCTTATACTTCTAGAGCAGAGCAAACAGAGACCCGATTGGATCATTTTGTATTATGGTTAATTTAAGAATTCAGCAAAATTCTATCACATTTGATCAATTTACGTCGCCCCTATTTCAAATAGCGCATTGTGCTAAGCGGCAACTGAAAGCGCATGAAATGGCGAGTGAAATGCACTATTAGACTTCTATGGTAGGGCGAACAGAGACACGATTAGATCATTTTACATTAAGCTTAATATAAGAATTCAGGGAAATTCTATCACATTTGTTCAATTTACGTCGCTCCTATTCCAGATAGCGTATTGGGCTATGCGGCAGCTTAAAGCACATGAAATGGCGAGTAAAATGCACTATCAAACTTCTATGATAGGGCAAACAGAGGCCCGATTACATCATTTTATATAACGGTTAATATAAGAATTCAGCGTAATTCTATCACATTTGTTCAACTTACGTAGCTCCTATTTCAGATACCGTACTGGGCTAGGCGGCATCATAAAGCGCGTGGAATGGCGAGTAAAATGCACTACTAAACTTCTATGATAGGGCAACCAGAGACCCGACTAGATCATTTTATATTTTGTTTAATATAAGATTTCAGGGAAATTCTATCGCATTTGTTCAATTTACGTCGCTTCTATTTCAGACAGCGTATTGGGCAAAGCGGCATCTCAAAGCGTATGAAATGGCGAATAAAATGCACTATTAAAGTTCTAGGCTAGGGCGAACAGAGATCCGATTAGATCATTTTACATTATGGTTAATAAAAGAGTTCAGCGAAATTCTATCACATTTGTTCAACTTATATCGCTCCTATTTCAGATAGCGTATTAGGCTAAGCGGCATCTCAAAGCGCATGAAATGACGAGTAAAATGCACTATTAAACTTCTAGGGTAAGGCAAACAGAGACCCGATTAGATCATTTTATATTACGGTTAATATAAGAATGCAGCGTAATTCTATCACATTTGTTCAAGTTACGTCGCTCATATTTCAGATAGCGTACTGGGCTAGGCGGCATCTTAAAGCGCGTGGAATGGCGAGTAAAATGCACTACTAATCTTCTATGATAGGGCAATCAGAGACCCGATTAGATCATTTTATATTTTGTTTAATATAAGATTTCAGGGAAATTCTACCACATTCGTTCAATTTACGTCGCTCCTATTTCAGATAGCGTATTGGGCTAAGCGGCATCTCAAAGCGCATGAAATGGCGAGTAAAATGCACTATTAAACTTCTAGGATAAGGCAAACAGAGAACCGATTAGATCATTTTATATTACGGATAATATAAGAATTCAGCGTAATTCTATCACATTTGATCAATTTACGTCGCCCCTCTTTCAAATAGCATATTGTGCTAAGCGGCATCTCAAAGCGCATGAAATGGCGAGTGAAATGCACTATTAGACTTCTATGGTAGGGCGAACAGAGACACGATTAGATCATTTTACATTAAGCTTAATATAAGAATTCAGGGAAATTCTATCACATTTGTTCAATTTACGTCGCTCCTATTTCAGATAGCGTATTGGGCTAAGCGGCATCTCAGAGCGCATGAAATGGCGACTAAAATGCACTGTTAAACTTCTAGGGTAGGGCAAACAGAGACCCGATTAGATCATTTGTTATTATGGTTAATTTAAGAATTCAGCGAAATTCTATCACATTTGTTCAATTTATGTCGCTCCTATTTCAGATAGCGTATGGGGCTAAGCGGCATCTCGAAGCGCATGAAATGGCGAGTATAATGCACTATTAAACTACTAGGGTAAGGCAAACAGAGGCCCGATTACATCATTTTATATTACGGTTAATATAAGAATCCAGCGTCATTCTATCACATTTGTTCAACTTACGTCGCTCATATTTCAGATAGCGTACTGGGCTCGGCGGCATCTTAAAGCGCGTGGAATGGTCAGTAAAATGCACTACTAATCTTCTATGATAGGGCAATCAGAGACCCGATTAGATCATTTTATATTTTGTTTAATATAAGATTTCAGGGAAATTCTATCACATTTGTTCAATTTACGTCGCTCCCATTTCAGATATCGTATTGGACGAAGCGGCATCTCAAAGCGCATGAAATGGCGACTAAAATGCACTATTAAACTTCTAGGGTAGGGCAAGCAGAGACCCGATTAGATCATTTTATATTATGGTTAATGTAAGATTTCAGCAAAATTCTATCACATTTGTTCAATTTACGTCGCTCCTATTTCAGATGGCGTACTGGGTTCGGCCGCATCTTAAAGCGCGTGGAATGGCGAGTGAAATGCACTATTAGACTTCTATGGTAGGGCGAACAGAGACCCGATTAGATCATTTTATATTATGGTTATTTTAAGAATTCAGCGAAATTGTATAACATTTGTTCAATTTACGTCGCTCATATTTCAGATAGCGTATTGGGCTATGCGGCATCTCAAAGCGCATGAATTGGCGAGTAAAATGCACTGTTAAACTTCTATGATAGGGCAAACAGAGGCCCGATTACATCATTTTACATTAAGGTTAATATAAGAATTCAGGGAAATTCTATCACATTTGTTCAATTTACGTCGCTCCTATTCCAGATAGCGTATTGGGCTAAGCGGCACCTCAAAGCGCATGAAATGGCGAGTAAAATGCACTATTAAACTTCTAGGATAAGGCAAACAGAGACCCGATTAGATCATTTTATATTACGGATAATATAAGAATTCAGAGTAATTCTATCACATTTGTTCAATTCACGTCGCCCCTATTTCAAATAGCGTATTGTGCTAAGCGGCATCTCAAAGCGCATGAAATGGCGAGTGAAATGCGCTATTAGACTTCTATGGTAGGGCGAACAGAGAGACGATTAGATCATTTTACATTAAGGTTAATATAAGAATTCAGGGAAATTCTATCACATTTGTTCAATTTACGTCGCTCCTATTCCAGATAGCGTATTGGGCTATGCGGCAGCTTAAAGCACATGAAATGGCGAGTATAATGCACTATCAAACTTCTATGATAGGGCAAACAGAGGCCCGATTACATCATTTTATATTACGGTTAATATAAGAATTCAGCGTAATTCTATGACATTTGTTCAACTTACGTAGCTCCTATTTCAGATACCGTACTGGGCTAGGCAGCATCATAAAGCGCGTGGAATGGCGAGTAAAATGCACTACTAAACTTCTATGATAGGGCAACCAGAGACCCGATTAGATCATTTTATATTTTGTTTAATATAAGATTTCAGGGAAATTCTATCGCATTTGTTCAATTTACGTCGCTTCTATTGCAGATAGAGTATTGGGCAAAGCGGCATCTCAAAGCGTATGAAATGGCGAATAAAATGCACTATTAAAGTTCTAGGCTAGGGCGAACAGAGATCCGATTAGATCATTTTACATTATGGTTAATAAAAGAGTTCAGCGAAATTCTATCACATTTGTTCAACTTATATCGCTCCTATTTCAGATAGCGTATTAGGCTAAGCGGCATCTCAAAGCGCATGAAATGACGAGTAAAATGCACTATTAAACTTCTAGGGTAAGGCAAACAGAGACCCGATTAGATCATTTTATATTATGGTTAATTTAAGAATTCAGCAAAATTCTATCACATTTGTTCAATTTACGTCGCTCCTATTTCAGATAGCGTACTGGGTTCGGCCGCATCTTAAAGCGCGTGGAATGGCGA
Source organism: Macropis europaea (assembly GCA_916610135.2). Classification (NCBI taxonomy): domain Eukaryota; kingdom Metazoa; phylum Arthropoda; class Insecta; order Hymenoptera; family Melittidae; genus Macropis; species Macropis europaea. The sequence continues at coordinate 107,830 of CAKAJE020001236.1, read as the reverse complement.
GTAAAATGCACTATTAAACTTCTAGGATAAGGCAAACAGAGACCCGATTAGATCATTTTATATTACGGATAATATAAGAATTCAGCGTAATTCTATCACATTTGATCAATTTACGTCGCCCCTCTTTCAAATAGCATATTGTGCTAAGCGGCATCTCAAAGCGCATGAAATGGCGAGTGAAATGCACTATTAGACTTCTATGGTAGGGCGAACAGAGACACGATTAGATCATTTTACATTAAGCTTAATATAAGAATTCAGGGAAATTCTATCACATTTGTTCAATTTACGTCGCTCCTATTTCAGATAGCGTATTGGGCTAAGCGGCATCTCAGAGCGCATGAAATGGCGACTAAAATGCACTATTAAACTTCTAGGGTAGGGCAAACAGAGACCCGATTAGATCATTTGTTATTATGGTTAATTTAAGAATTCAGCGAAATTCTATCACATTTGTTCAATTTATGTCGCTCCTATTTCAGATAGCGTATGGGGCTAAGCGGCATCTCGAAGCGCATGAAATGGCGAGTATAATGCACTATTAAACTACTAGGGTAAGGCAAACAGAGGCCCGATTACATCATTTTATATTACGGTTAATATAAGAATGCAGCGTCATTCTATCACATTTGTTCAACTTACGTCGCTCATATTTCAGATAGCGTACTGGGCTCGGCGGCATCTTAAAGCGCGTGGAATGGTCAGTAAAATGCACTACTAATCTTCTATGATAGGGCAATCAGAGACCCGATTAGATCATTTTATATTTTGTTTAATATAAGATTTCAGGGAAATTCTATCACATTTGTTCAATTTACGTCGCTCCCATTTCAGATATCGTATTGGACGAAGCGGCATCTCAAAGCGCATGAAATGGCGACTAAAATGCACTATTAAACTTCTAGGGTAGGGCAAGCAGAGACCCGATTAGATCATTTTATATTATGGTTAATTTAAGATTTCAGCAAAATTCTATCACATTTGTTCAATTTACGTCGCTCCTATTTCAGATGGCGTACTGGGTTCGGCCGCATCTTAAAGCGCGTGGAATGGCGAGTGAAATGCACTATTAGACTTCTATGGTAGGGCGAACAGAGACCCGATTAGATCATTTTATATTATGGTTAATTTAAGAATTCAGCGAAATTCTATAACATTTGTTCAATTTACGTCGCTCATATTTCAGATAGCGTATTGGGCTATGCGGCATCTCAAAGCGCATGAAATGGCGAGTAAAATGCACTGTTAAACTTCTATGATAGGGCAAACAGAGGCCCGATTACATCATTTTACATTAAGGTTAATATAAGAATTCAGGGAAATTCTATCACATTTGTTCAATTTACGTCGCTCCTATTCCAGATAGCGTATTGGGCTAAGCGGCATCTCAAAGCGCATGAAATGGCGAGTAAAATGCACTATTAAACTTCTAGGATAAGGCAAACAGAGACCCGATTAGATCATTTTATATTACGGATAATATAAGAATTCAGCGTAATTCTATCACATTTGTTCAATTCACGTCGCCCCTATTTCAAATAGCGTATTGTGCTAAGCGGCATCTCAAAGCGCATGAAATGGCGAGTGAAATGCGCTATTAGACTTCTATGGTAGGGCGAACAGAGACACGATTAGATCATTTTACATTAAGGTTAATATAAGAATTCAGGGAAATTCTATCACATTTGTTCAATTTACGTCGCTCCTATTCCAGATAGGGTATTGGGCTATGCGGCAGCTTAAAGCACATGAAATGGCGAGTAAAATGCACTATCAAACTTCTATGATAGGGCAAACAGAGGCCCGATTACATCATTTTATATTACGGTTAATATAAGAATTCAGCGTAATTCTATCACATTTGTTCAACTTACGTTGCTCCTATTTCAGATACCGTACTGGGCTAGGCGGCATCATAATGCGCGTGGAATGGCGGGTAAAATGCACTACTAAACTTCTATGATAGGGTAATCAGAGACCCGATTAGATCATTTTATATTTTGTTTAATATAAGATTTCAGGGAAATTCTATCGCATTTGTTCAATTTACGTCGCTCCTATTTCAGATAGCGTATTCGGATATGCGACATATCAAAGCGCATGAAATGGCGAATAAAATGCACTCTTAAACTTCTAGGCTAGGCCGAACAGAGACCCGATCAGATCATTTTACATTATGGTTAATAAAAGAATTCAGCGAAATTCTATCACAATTGTTCAACTTACGTCGCTCCTATTTCAGATAGCGTATTGTGATAAGCGGCATCTCAAAGCGCATGAAATGGCGAGTAAAATGCACTATTAGATTTCTATGGTAGGGCGTACAGAGAACCGATTAGATCATTTTATATTATGGTTAATTTAAGAATTCAGCAAAATTCTATCACATTTGTTCAATTTACGTCGCTCCTATTTCAGATAGCGTACTGGGTTCGGCCGCATCTTAAAGCGCGTGGAATGGCGAGTGAAATGCACTATTAGACTTCTATGGTAGGGCGAACAGAGACCCGATTAGATCATTTTATATTATGGTTAATTTAAGAATTCAGCGAAATTCTATCACATTTGTTCAATTTACGTCGCTCCTATTTCAGATAGCTTATTGGGCTAAGCGGCATCTCAAAGCGCACGAAATGACGAGTGAAATGCACTATTAAACTTCTAGGATAGGGCGAACGGAGACCCGATTAGATCATTTTACATTAATGTTAATATAAGAATTCAGGGAAATTCTATCACATCTGTTCAATTTACGTCGCTCCTATTTCCGATAGCGTACTGGGCTAGGCGGCATCTTAAAGCGCGTGGAATGGCGAGTAAAATGCACTACTAAACTTCTATGATAGGGCAATCAGAGACCCGATTAGATCATTTTATATTTTGTATAATATCAGATTTCAGGGAATTTGTATCACATTTGTTCAATTTACGTCGCTCCTAATTCAGATAGCGTATTCGGCTAAGCGGCATCTCAAAGCGCATGAAATGGCGAATGAAATGCACTCTCAAACTTCTAGGCTAGGGCGAACAGAGACCCGATCAGATCATTTTACATTATGGTTAATAAAAGAATTCAGCGAAATTCTATCACATTTGTTCAACTTACGTCGCTCGTATTTCAGATAGCGTATTGGGCTAGGCGGCATCTCAAAGAGCATGAAATGGCGAGTAAAATGCACTATTAGATTTCTATGGTAGGGCGAACAGAGACCCGATTAGATCATTTTATATTATGGTTAATTTAAGAATTCAGCAAAATTCTATCACATTTGTTCAATTTACGTCGCTCCTATTTCAGATACCGTACTGGGCTCGGCGGCATCTTAAAGCGCGTGGAATGGCGAGTGAAATGCACTATTAGACTTCTATGGTAGGGCGAACAGAGACCCGACTAGATCATTTTACATTAAGGTTAATATAAGAATTCAGGGAAATTCTATCACATTTGTTCAACTTACGTCGCTCCTATTTCAGATAGCGTATTGGGCAAAGCGGGCTCTCAAAGCGCATGAATTGACGAGTAAAATGCACTATTAAACTTTTAGGGTAGGGCAAGCAGAGATTCGATTAGATCATTTTATATTATGGTTAATTTAAGAATTCAACAAAATTCTATCACATTCGTTCAATTTAGGTTGCTCCTATTTCAGATAGCGTATTGGGCTAAGCGGCATCTCAAAGCGCATGAAATGGCGAGTGAAATGCACTATATGACTTCTATGGTAGAGCGAACAGAGACCCGATTAGATCATTTTACATTGAGGTTAATATAAGAATTCAGGGAAATTCTATCACATTTGTTCAATTTACGTCGCTCCTATTTCAGATAGCGTATTGGGCTAAGCGGCATCTCAAAGCGCATGAAATGGCGAGTGAAATGCACTATTAGACTTCTATGGTAGGGCGAACAGAGACCCGATTAGATCATTTTACATTAAGGTTAATATAAGAATTCAGGGAAATTCTATCACATTTGATCAATTTACGTCGCTCCTATTCCAGATAGCGTATTGGGCTATGCGGCATCTCAAAGCACATGAAATGGCGAGTAAAATGCACTATTAAACTTCTAGGGCAGGTCAAACAGAGACCCGATTAGATCATTTTATATTATGGTTAATTGAAGAATTCAGTGAAATTCTATCACACTTGTTCAATTTACGTCGCTCCTATTTCAGATAGCGTATTGGGCTAAGCGGCATTTCAAAGCGCATGAAATGGCGAGTAAAATTCCCTATTAAACTTCTAGGATATGGCAAACAGAGACCCGATTAGATCATTTTATATCACGGTAAATATAAGAATGCGGCGTAATTCTATCACATTTGTTCAATTTACGTCGCTGCTATTCCAGATAGCTTATTGTGCTTAGCGGCATCACAAAGCGCATGAAATGACGAGTGAAATGCACTATTAAACTTCTAGGGTAGGGCAAACAGAGACCCGATTAGATCATTTTATATTACGGTTAATATAAGAATTCAGCGTAATTCTATCACATTTGTTCAACTTACGTCGCTCCTATTTCAGGTAGCGTACTGGGCTAGGCGGCATCTTAAGGCGCGTGGAATGACGAGCAAAATGCACAACTAATCTTCTATGATAGGGCAATCAGAGACCCGATTAGATCATTTTATATTTTGTTTAATATAAGATTTCGGGTAAATTCTATCACATTTGTTTAATTTTCGTCGCTCGTATTTCAGATAGCGTATTGGGCGATGCGGCATCTCAAAGCGCATGAAATGGCGACTAAAATGCACTATTAAACTTCTAGGGTAGCGCAAGCAGAGACCCGATTAGATCATTTTATATTATGGTTAATTTAAGAATTCAGCAAAATTCTATCACATTCGTTCAATTTACGTCGCTCCCATTTCAGATTGCGTACTGGGCTAGGCGGCATCTTAAAGCGCGTGGAATGCCGAGTAAAATCCACTATTAAACTTCTAGGCTAGGGCGAACAGAGACCAGATTAGATTATTTTACATTCTGGTTAATAAAATAATACAGCGAAATTCTATCACCTTTGTTCAACTTTCGTCGCTCCTATTTCAGATAGCGTATTGGGCTAAGTGGCATCTCAAAGCGCATGAAATGGCGAGTAAAATGAACTATTAAACTTCTAGGATAAGGCAAACGGAGACCCGATTGGACCATTTCATATTACGGTTAATATAAGAATTCAGCGTTATTCTATCACATTTGTTCAACTTACGTCGCTCCTATTTCAGATAGCGTACTCGGCTAGGCGGCATCTTAAAGCGCGTGGAATGGCGAGCAAAATGCACTCTTAATCTTCTATGATAGGGCAATCAGAGACCCGATTAGATCATTTTATATTACGGTTAATATAAGAATTCAGCGTGATTCTATCACATTTGTTCAACTTACGTCGCTCCTATTTCAGATAGCGTACTGGGCTAGGAGGCATCTTAAAGCGCGTGGAATGGCGAGCAAAATGCACTCTTAATCTTCTATGATAGGGCAATCAGAGACCCGATTAGATCATTTTATATTTTGGTTAATATAAGAATTCAGCGAAATTCTATCACATTTGTTCAATTTACGTCGCTCCTATTTCAGATAGCGTATTGGGCTAAGCGGCATCTCAAAGCGCAAGAAAAGGCGAGTAAAATGCACTATTAAACTTCTAGGGTAGGGCAAACAGACACCCGATTAGATCATTTTATATTATGGTTAATTTAAGAATTCAGCAAAATTCTATCACATTTGTTCAATTTACGTCGCTCCTATTTCAGATAGCGTATTGGGCTAAGCGGCATCTCAAAGCGCATGAAATGGCGAGTAAAATGCATTATTAAACTTCTAGGGTAGGGCAAGCAGAGACGCGATTACAACATCTCACATTATGGTTAATTTAAGAATTCAGCAAAATTCTATCACATTTGTTCAATTTACGTCGCTCCTATTTCAGATAGCGTATTGGGCTAAGCGGCATCTCAAAGCGCATGAAATGGCCAGTGAAATGCACTATTAGACTTCTATGGTAGGGCGAACAGAGACCCGATTAGATCATTTTACATTAAGGTTAATATAAGAATTCAGGGAAATTCTATCACATTTGATCAATTTACGTCGCTCCTATTCCAGATAGCGTATTGGGCTATGCGGCATCTCAAAGCACATGAAATGGCGAGTAAAATGCACTATTAAACTTCTAGGGTAGGTCAAACAGAGACCCGATTAGATCATGTTATATTATGGTTAATTTAAGAATTCAGTGAAATTCTATCACACTTGTTCAATTTACGTCGCTCCTATTTCAGATAGCGTATTGGGCTAAGCGGCATTTCAAAGCGCAAGAAAAGGCGAGTAAAATGCACTATTAAACTTCTAGGGTAGGGCAGACAGACACCCGATTAGATCATTTTATATTATGGTTAATTTAAGAATTCAGCAAAATTCTATCACATTTGTTCAATTTACGTCGCTCCTATTTCAGATAGCGTATTGGGCTAAGCGGCATCTCAAAGCGCATGAAATGGCGAGTAAAATGCATTATTAAACTTCTAGGGTAGGGCAAGCAGAGACGCGATTACAACATCTCACATTATGGTTAATTTAAGAATTCAGCAAAATTCTATCACATTTGTTCAATTTACGTCGCTCCTATTTCAGATAGCGTATTGGGCTAAGCGGCATCTCAAAGCGCATGAAATGGCCAGTGAAATGCACTATTAGACTTCTATGGTAGGGCGAACAGAGACCCGATTAGATCATTTTACATTAAGGTTAATATAAGAATTCAGGGAAATTCTATCACATTTGATCAATTTACGTCGCTCCTATTCCAGATAGCGTATTGGGCTATGCGGCATCTCAAAGCACATGAAATGGCGAGTAAAATGCACTATTAAACTTCTAGGGTAGGTCAAACAGAGACCCGATTAGATCATGTTATATTATGGTTAATTTAAGAATTCAGTGAAATTCTATCACACTTGTTCAATTTACGTCGCTCCTATTTCAGATAGCGTATTGGGCTAAGCGGCATTTCAAAGCGCATGAAATGGCGAGTAAAATGCCCTATTAAACTTCTAGGATAAGGCAAACAGAGACCCGTTTAGATCATTTTATATTACGGTAAATATAAGAATGCGGCGTAATTCTATCACATTTGTTCAATTTACGTCACTGCTATTTCAGATAGCGTACTGGGCTAGGCGGCATCCTAAACCGCGTGGAGTGGCGAGTAAAATTCACTGTTAATCTTCTATGATAGGGCAATCAGAGACCCGATTAGATCATTTTATATTTTGGTTAATATAAGAATTCAGCGAAATTCTATCACATTTGTTCAATTTACGTCGCCCGTATTTCAGATAGCGTATTGGGCTAAGCGGCATCTCAAAGCGCATGAAATGGCGAGGAAAATGCACTATTAAACGTCTAGGGTAGGGCAAACACAGACCCGACTAGATCATTTTCTATTATGGTTAATTTAAGATGTCAGCTAAATTTTATCACATCTGTTCAATTTACGTCGCTCCTATTTCAGATAGCGTACTGGGCTAGGCGGCATCTTAAAGCGCGTGGAATGGCGAGTAAAGTGCACTACTAAGCTTCTATGATAGGGCAATCAGAGACCCGATTAGATCATTTTATATTTTGTTTAATATCAGATTTCAGGGAATTTGTATCACATTTGTTCAATTTACGTCGCTCCTAATTCAGATAGCGTATTCGGCTAAGCGGCATCTCAAAGCGCATGAAATGGCGAATAAAATGCACTCTTAAACTTCTAGGCTAGGGCAAACAGAGACCCGATTAGATCATTTTATATTACGGTTAATTTAAGAATTCAGCAAAATGCTATCACATTTGTTCAATTTACGTCGCTCCTATTTCAGATAGCGTATTGGGCTCGGCGGCATCTTAAAGCGCGTGGAATGGCGAGTGAAATGCACTATTAGACTTCTATGGTAGGGCGATCAGAGACCCGATTAGATCATTTTATATTATGGTTAATTTAAGAATTCAGCAAAATTCTATCACACTTGTTCAATTTACGTCGCTCCTATTTCAGATAGCGTACTGGGCTAGGCGGCATCTTAAAGCGCGTGGAATGGCGAGTAAAATGCACTACTAAACTTCTATGATAGGGCAATCAGAGACCCGATTAGATCATTTTATATTTTGTATAATATCAGATTTCAGGGAATTTCTATCACATTTGTTCAATTTACGTCGCTCCTAATTCAGGTAGCGTATTCGGCTAAGCGGCATCTCAAAGCGCATGAAATGGCGAATGAAATGCACTCTTAAACTTTTAGGCTAGGGCGAACAGAGACCCGATCAGATCATTTTACATTATGGTTAATAAAAGAATTCAGCGAAATTCTATCACATTTTTTCAACTTACGTCGCTTCTATTGCAGATAGCGTATTGGGCTAAGCGACAGCTCAAAGCGCATGAAATGGCGAGTAAAATGCACTATTAAACTTCTAGGGTAGGTCAAACAGAGACCCGATTAGATCATTTTATATTATGGTTAATTTAAGAATTCAGTGAACTTCTATCACACTTGTTCAATTTACGTCGCTCCTATGTCAGATAGCGTAGTGGGCTATGCGGCATCTCGAAGCGCATGAAATGACGAGTAAAATGCACTGTTAAACTTCTAGGGTAGGGCAAACAGAGACCCGATTAGATCATTTTATATTACGGTTAATATAAGAATTCAGCGTAATTCTATCACATTTGTTCAACTTACGTCGCTCCTATTACAGATAGCGTACTGGGCAAGGCGGCATCTCAAAGCGCATGAAATGGCGAGTCAAATGCACTACTAAACTTCTATGATAGGGAAATCAGAGACCCGATCAGATCATTTTACATTATGGTTAATAAAAGAATTCAGCGAAATTCTATCACATTTTTTCAACTTACGTCGCTCCTATTGCAGATAGCGTATTGGGCTAAGCGGCAGCTCAAAGCGCATGAAATGGCGAGTGAAATGCACTATTAATCTTCTAGGGTAGGGCAATCAGAGACCCGATTATATCATTTTATATTTTGGTTAATATAATAATTCAGCGAAATTCTCTCACATTTGTTCAATTTACGTCGCTGATATTTCAGATAGCGTATTGGACTAAGCGGCATCTCAAAGCGCAAGAAATGTCGAGTAAAATGTACTATTAAACTTCTATGATAGGGCAATCAGAGACCCGATTAGATCATTTTATATTTTGGTTAATATAAGAATTCAGCGAAATTCTATCACATTTGTTCAACATACGTCGCTCCTATTTCATATAGCGTACTGGGCTTGGCGGCATCTTAAAGCGCGTGGAATGGCGAGTAAAATGCACTATTAAACTTCTATGATAGGGAAATCAGAGACCCGATTAGATCATTTTATATTTTGGTTAATATAAGAATTCAGCGAAATTCTATCACGTTTGTTCAATTTGCGTCGCTCCTATTTCAGATAGCGTATTGGGCTATGCGACGTCTCAAAGCGCATGAAATGACGAGTAAAATGCACTATTAAACTTCTAGGGTAGGGCAAACAGAGACCCGATTAGATCATTTGATATTATGGTTAATTTAAGAATTCAGCGAAATTATATCACATTTGTTCCATTTACGTCGCTCCTATTTCAGATAGCGTATTGGGCTAAGCGGCATCTTAAAGCGCGTGGAATGGCGAGTAAAATGCACTATTACACTTCTAGGGTAGGGCAAACAGAGACCCGATTAGATCATTTTATATTATGGTTAATTTAAGAATTCACCGAAATTCTATCACATTTGTTCAACTTACGTCGCTCCTCTTTCAGATAGCGTACTGGGCTAGGCGGAATCTCAAAGCGCGTGGATGGGCGAGTAAAATGCACTACTAAACTTCTATGATCGGGCAATCAGAGACCCGATTACATCATTTTATATTTTGGTTAATATAAGAATTCAGCGAAATTCTCTCACATTTGTTCAATTTCCGTCGCTGATATTTCAGATACCGTATTGGGCTAAGCGGCATCTCAAAGCGCAAGAAATGTGGAGTAAAATGCACTATTAAACTTCTAGGGTAGGGCAAACAGAGACCCGATAAGATCATTTGATATTATGGTTAATTTAAGAATTCAGCGAAATTATATCACATTTGTTCCATTTACGTCGCTCCTATTTCAGATAGCGTATTGGGCTAAGCGGCATCTGAAAGCGCGTGGAATGGCGAGTAAAATGCACTATTACACTTCTAGGGTAGGGCAAACAGAGACCCGATTAGATCATTTTATATTATGGTTAATTTAAGAATTCACCGAAATTCTATCACATTTGTTCAATTTACGTCGCTCCTATTTCAGATAGCGTATTGAGCTAAGCGGCATCTCAAAGCCCATGAAATGGCGATTAAAATGCACTATTAAACTTCTAGGGTAAGGCAAACAGATACCCGATTAGATCATTTTATATTACGGTTAATAAGAGAATTCAGCGTAATTCTATCACATTTGTTCAACTTACGTCGCTCCTATTTCAGATAGCGTACTGGGCTAGGCGGCATCTTAAAGCGTGTGGAAGGGCGAGTAAAATGCACTACTAAACTTCTAGGGTAGGGCAAACAGAGACCCGATTAGATCATTTTATATTACGGTTAATATAAGAATGCAGCGTAATTCTATCACATTTGCTCAACTTTCGTCGCTCCTATTTCAGATAGCGTACAGGGCTAGGCGGCATCTTAAAGCGCGTGGAAGGGCGAGTAAAATGCACTACTAAACTTCTAGGGTAGGGCAAACAGAGACCCGATTAGATCATTTTATATTATGGTTAATTTAAGAATTCAGCAAAATTCTATCACATTTGTTCAATTTATGTCGCTCCTATTTCAGATAGCGTACTGGGCTCGGCGGCATCTTAAAGCGCGTGGAAGGGTGAGTAAAATGCACTACTAATCTTCCATGATAGGGCAATCAGAGACCCGATTAGATCATTTTATATTTTGTTTTATATAAGATTTCAGGGAAATTCTATCACATTTGTTCAATTTACGTCGCTCCTATTTCAGATAGCATATTGGGCTAAGCGGCACCTCAAAGCGCATGAAATGGCGAGTGAAATGCAATATTAAACTTCTAGGGTAGGGCAAACAGAGACCCGATTAGATCATTTTATATTACGGTCAATTTAAGAATTCAGCATAATTCTTTCTCATTTCTTCAATTTACGTCGCTCCTATTTCAGATAGCTTGTTGTTCTTAGCGGCATCTCGAAGCGCATGAAATGACAAGTGAAATGCACTATTAAACTTCTAGGGTAGGGCAAATAGAGACCCGATTAGATCATTTTATATTACGGTTAATATAAGAATTCAGCGAAATTCTATCACATTTGTTCAATTTACGTCGTTCCTATTTCAGATAGCGTACTGGGCTAGGCGGCATCTTAAAGCGCGTTGAAAGGCGAGTAAAATACCCGATTAAACATCTATGATAGGCCAATCAGAGACCCGATTAGATCATTTTATATTTTGTTTAATATAAGATTTCAGGGAAATTCTGTCACATTTGTTCAATTTACGTCGCTCCTATTTCAGATAGCTTATTGGGCTAAGCGGCATCTCAAAGCGCAAGAAATGGCGAGTAAAATGCACTATTAAACTTCTAGGGTAGGGCAAACAGAGACCCGCTTAGATCATTTTATATTTTCGTTAATATAAGAATTCAGCGAAATTCTATCACATTTGTTCAATTTACGTCGCTCCTATTTCAGATAGCGTATTGGGCTAAGCGGCATCTCAAAGCGCAAGAAATGGCGAGTAAAATGCACTATTAAACTTCTAGGGTAGGGCAAACAGAGACCCGATTAGATCATTTTATATTATGATTAATTTAAGAAGTCAGCAAAATTCTATCACATTTGTTCAATTTACGTGGTTCCTATTTCAGATAGCGTACTGGTCTAGGCGGCATCTTAAAGCGCGTGGAAAGGCGAGTAAAATGCACTATTAAACTTCTATGATAGGGCAATCAGAGACCCGATTAGATCATTTTATATTACGGTTAATATAAGAATTCAGGGTAATTCTATCACATTTGTTCAACTTAGGTCGCTCCTATTTCAGATAGCGCACTGGGCTAGGCGGTATCTTAAAGCGCGTGGAATGGCGAGTAAAATGCACTACTAAGCTACTATGATAGAGCAATCAGCGACCCGATTAGGTCATTTTATATTTTGGTTAATATAAGAATTCAGCGAAATTCTATCACATTTGTTCAATTTACGTCGCTCCTATTAAAGATAGCGTATTGGGCTAAGCGACATCTGAAAGCGCATGAAACGGATAGTAAAATGCACTATTAAACTTCTAGGGTAGGGCAAACAGAGACCCGATTAGATCATTTTATATTATGGTTAATTTAAGAATTCAGCGAAATTCTATCACATTTGTTCAATTTACGTCGCTCATATTTCAGATAGCGTATTGGGCTAAGCGGCATCTCAAAGCGCATGGAATGGCGAGTAAAATGCACTATTAAACTTCTAGGGTAGGGCAATCAGAGACCCGATTAGATCATTATATATTTTGGTTAATATAAGAATTCAGCGAAATTCTATCACATTTGTTCAATTTATATCGCTCCTATTTCAGATAGCGTATTGGGCTAAGCGGCATCTCAAAGCGCATGAAATTAGTAGTAAAATGCACTATTAAAGTTCTAGGGTAGGGCAAACAGAAACCCGACTAGATCATTTTATATTACGGTTAATTTAAGAATTCAGCGAAATACTATCACATTCGTTCAATTTACGTCGCTCCCATTTCAGATAGCGTATTGGTAAAAGCGGCATCTCAAAGCGCATGAAATGACGAGTAAAATGCACTATTAAACTTCTAGGGCAGGGCAAGCAGAGACGCGATTACATCATCTCATATTATGGTTAATTTAAGAATTCAGCAAAATTCTATCACATTTGTTCAATTGACGTCGCTCATATTTCAGATAGCGTATTGGGCTAAGCGGCATCTTAAAGCGCATGAAATGGCGAGTAAAATGCACTATTAAACTTCTATGCTAGGGCAATCAGAGACCCGATTAGATCATTTTACATTAAGGTTAATATAAGAATTCAGCGAAATTCTATCACATTTGTTCAATTTACGTCGCTCCTATTTCAGATAGCGTATTGGGCTAAGCGGCATCTCAAAGCGCAAGAAATGGCGAGTAAAATGCACTATTAAACTTCTAGGGTAGGGCAAACAGAGACCCGATTAGATCATTTTATATTATGATTAATTTAAGAAGTCAGCAAAATTCTATCACATTTGTTCAATTTACGTGGTTCCTATTTCAGATAGCGTACTGGTCTAGGCGGCATCTTAAAGCGCGTGGAAAGGCGAGTAAAATGCACTATTAAACTTCTATGATAGGGCAATCAGAGACCCGATTAGATCATTTTATATTACGGTTAATATAAGAATTCAGGGTAATTCTATCACATTTGTTCAACTTAGGTCGCTCCTATTTCAGATAGCGCACTGGGCTAGGCGGTATCTTAAAGCGCGTGGAATGGCGAGTAAAATGCACTACTAAGCTACTATGATAGAGCAATCAGCGACCCGATTAGGTCATTTTATATTTTGGTTAATATAAGAATTCAGCGAAATTCTATCACATTTGTTCAATTTACGTCGCTCCTATTAAAGATAGCGTATTGGGCTAAGCGACATCTGAAAGCGCATGAAACGGATAGTAAAATGCACTATTAAACTTCTAGGGTAGGGCAAACAGAGACCCGATTAGATCATTTTATATTATGGTTAATTTAAGAATTCAGCGAAATTCTATCACATTTGTTCAATTTACGTCGCTCATATTTCAGATAGCGTATTGGGCTAAGCGGCATCTCAAAGCGCATGGAATGGCGAGTAAAATGCACTATTAAACTTCTAGGGTAGGGCAATCAGAGACCCGATTAGATCATTATATATTTTGGTTAATATAAGAATTCAGCGAAATTCTATCACATTTGTTCAATTTATATCGCTCCTATTTCAGATAGCGTATTGGGCTAAGCTGCATCTCAAAGCGCATGAAATTAGTAGTAAAATGCACTATTAAAGTTCTAGGGTAGGGCAAACAGAAACCCGACTAGATCATTTTATATTACGGTTAATTTAAGAATTCAGCGAAATACTATCACATTCGTTCAATTTACGTCGCTCCCATTTCAGATAGCGTATTGGTAAAAGCGGCATCTCAAAGCGCATGAAATGACGAGTAAAATGCACTATTAAACTTCTAGGGCAGGGCAAGCAGAGACGCGATTACATCATCTCATATTATGGTTAATTTAAGAATTCAGCAAAATTCTATCACATTTGTTCAATTGACGTCGCTCATATTTCAGATAGCGTATTGGGCTAAGCGGCATCTTAAAGCGCATGAAATGGCGAGTAAAATGCACTATTAAACTTCTATGCTAGGGCAATCAGAGACCCGATTAGATCATTTTACATTAAGGTTAATATAAGAATTCAGCGAAATTCTATCACATTTGTTCAATTTACGTCGCTCATATTTCAGATAGCGTATTGGGCTAAGCGGCATCTCAAAGCGCATGAAATGGCGAGTAAAATGCCCTACTAACCTTCTATGATAGGGCAATTAGAGACCCGATTAGATCATTTTATATTTTGTTTAATATAAGATTTCAGGGAAATTCTATCACATTTGTTCAATTTACGTCGCTCCTATTTCAGATAGCGTATTGGGCTCGGCGGCATCTTAAAGCGCGTGGAATGGCGAGTGAAATGCACTATTAGACTTCTATGGTAGGGCGATCAGAGACCCGATTAGATCATTTTATATTATGGTTAATAAAAGAATTCAGCGAAATTCTATCACATTTTTTCAACTTACGTCGCTCCTATTGCAGATAGCGTATTGGGCTAAGCGGCAGCTCAAAGCGCATGAAATGGCGAGTGAAATGCACTATTAATCTTCTAGGGTAGGCCAATCAGAGACCCGATTATATCATTTTATATTTTGGTTAATATAATAATTCAGCGAAATTCTCTCACATTTGTTCAATTTACGTCGCTGATATTTCAGATAGCGTATTGGACTAAGCGGCATCTCAAAGCGCAAGAAATGTCGAGTAAAATGTACTATTAAACTTCTATGATAGGCCAATCAGAGACCCGATTAGATCATTTTATATTTTGGTTAATATAAGAATTCAGCGAAATTCTATCACATTTGTTCAACATACGTCGCTCCTATTTCAGATAGCGTACTGGGCTTGGCGGCATCTTAAAGCGCGTGGAATGGCGAGTAAAATGCACTATTAAACTTCTATGATAGGGCAATCAGAGACCCGATTAGATCATTTTATATTTTGGTTAATATAAGAATTCAGCGAAATTCTATCACGTTTGTTCAATTTGCGTCGCTCCTATTTCAGATAGCTTATTGGGCTAAGCGGCATCGCAAAGCGCATGAAATGACGAGTGAAATGCACTATTAAACTTCTAGGGTAGGGCAAACAGAGACCCGATTAGATCATTTTATATTACGGTTAATATAAGAATTCAGCGTAATTCTGTCACATTTGTTCAACTTACGTAGCTCCTATTTCAGATAGCGTACTGGGCTAGGCGGCAACTTAAAGCGCGTGGAATGGCGAGTAAAATGCACTATTAAACTTCTAGGGTAGGGCAAACAGAGACCCCATTAGGTCATTTTATATTATGGTTAATTTAAGAATGCAGCGAAATTCTCTCACATTTGTTCAATTTACATCGCTCCTATTTCAGATAGCGTATTGGGCTAAGCGGCATCTCAATGCGCATGAAGTGGCCAGTAAAATGCACTATTAAACTTCTAGGATAAGGCAAACGGAGACCCGATTAGACCATTTCATATTACGGTTAATATAAGAATTCAGCGTTATTCTATCACATTTGTTCAACTTACGTCGCTCCTATTTCAGATAGCGTACTGGGCTAGGCGGCATCTTAAAGCGCGTGGAATGGCGAGCAAAATGCACTCTTAAACTTCTATGATAGGGCAATCAGAGACCTGATTAGATCATTTTATATTTTGGTTAATATAAGAATTCAGCGAAATTCTATCACATTTGTTCAATTTACGTCGCTCCTATTTCAGATAGCGTATTGGGCTAAGCGGCATCTCAAAGCGCAAGATATGGCGAGTAAAATGCACTATTAAACTTATAGGGTAGGGAAAACAGAGACCCCATTAGATCATTTTATATTACGGTTAATTTAAGAATTCAGCGAAATTCTATCACATTTGAACAATTTACGTTGCTCCTATTTCAGATAGCGTATTGGGCTAAGCGGCATCTCAAAGCGCAAGAAATGGCGAGTAAAATGCACTATTAAACTTCTAGGGTGGGGCAAACAGAGACCAGTTTAGATCACTTTATATTGTGGTTAATTTAAGAATTCAGCGAAATTCTATCTCATTTGTACAATTTATGTCGCTCCTATTGCAGATAGCGTATTGGACCAAGCGGCATCTCAAAGCGCATGAAATGGCGAGTATAATGCACTATTAAACTTCTATGGTAATGCATACAGAGACCCGATTAGATCATTTTATATTACGGTTAATATAAGAATTCAGCGTAATTCTGTCACATTTGTTCAACATACGTCGCTCCTATTTCAGATAGTGTACTGGGCTAGGCGGCATCTTAAAGCGCGTGGAAGGGCGAGTAAAATGCACTACTAAACTTCTATGATAGGGCAATCAGAGTCCCGTTTAGATCATTTTATATTTTGTTTAATATAAGATTTCAGGGAAATTCTATCACATTTGTTCAATTTACGTCGCTCCTATTTCAGATAGCGTATTGG
Source organism: Macropis europaea (assembly GCA_916610135.2). Classification (NCBI taxonomy): domain Eukaryota; kingdom Metazoa; phylum Arthropoda; class Insecta; order Hymenoptera; family Melittidae; genus Macropis; species Macropis europaea. Next base: position 90,968 of record CAKAJE020001236.1, on the reverse strand, counting down.
GCTAAGCGGCATCTCAATGCGCATGAAATGGCCAGTAAAATGCACTATTAAACTTCTAGGATAAGGCAAACGGAGACCCGATTAGACCATTTCATATTACGGTTAATATAAGAATTCAGCGTTATTCTATCACATTTGTTCAACTTACGTCGCTCCTATTTCAGATAGCGTACTCGGCTAGGCGGCATCTTAAAGCGCGTGGAATGGCGAGCAAAATGCACTCTTAATCTTCTATAATAGGGCAATCAGAGACCCGATTAGATCATTTTATATTACGGTTAATGTAAGAATTCAGCGTAATTCTATCACATTTGTTCAACATACGTCGCTCCTATTTCAGATAGTGTACTGGGATAGGCGGCATCTTAAAGCGCGTGGAAGGGCGAGTAAAATGCACTGCTGAACTTGTAGGGTAGGTCAAACAGAGACCCGATTAGATCATTTTATATTATAGTTAATTTAAGATGTCAGCAAAATTCTGTCACATTTGTTCAATTTACGTCGCTCCAATTTCAGATAGCGTACTGGGTTAGGCGGCATCTTAAAGCGCGTGGAATGGCGATCAAAATGCACTATTAAACTTCTATGATAGGGCAATCAGAGACCCGACTAGATCATTTTATATTTTGGTTCATATAAGAAATCAGCTAAATTCTATCACAATTGTTCAATTTACGTCGCTCCTATTTCAGATAGCGTATTGGGCTAAGCGGCATCTCAAAGCGCATGAAATGGCGAGTGAAAGGCACTCTTAAACTTCTAGGGTAGGGTGAACAGAGAACCGATTAGATCATTTTATATTACGGTTAATATAAGAATTCAGCGTAATTCTATCACATTTGTTCAACTTACGTCGCTCCTACTTCAGATAGCGTACTGGGCTCGACGGCATCTTAAAGCGCAAGAAATGGAGAGTAAAATGCACTATTAAACTTCTAGGGTAGGGCAAACAGAGACCCGATAAGATGATTTTATATTATGGTTAATTTAAGAATTCAGCGAAACTCTATCATATTTGTTCAATTTACGTCGCTCCTATTTCAGATAGCGTATTGGGCTAAGCGGCATCTCAAAGCGCATGAAATGGCGAGTAAAATGCACTATTAAACTTCTAGGGTAGGGCAAGCAGAGACCCGATTACATCATCTAATATTATGGTTAATTTAAGAATTCAGCAAAATTCTATCACATTTGTTCAATTTACGTCGCTCCTATTTCAGATAGCGTATTGGGCTAAGCGGCATCTCAAAGCGCATGAAATGGCGAGTGAAATGCACTATTAGACTTCTATGGTAGGGCGAAAAGAGACCCGAGTAGATCATTTTACATTAAGGTTAATATAAGAATTCAGGGAAATTCTATCACATTTGATCAATTTACGTCGCTCCTATTCCAGATAGCGTGTTGGGCTATGCGGCATCTCAAAGCACATGAAATGGCGAGTAAAATGCACTATTAAACTTCGAGGGTAGGTCAAACAGAGACCCGATTAGATCATTTTATATTATGGTTAATTTAAGAATTCAGTGAAATTCTATCACACTTGTTCAATTTACGTCGCTCCTATTTCAGATAGCGTATTGGGCTAAGCGGCATTTCAAAGCGCATGAAATGAAGAGTAAACTGCCCTATTAAACTTCTAGGATAAGGCAAACAGAGACCCGATTAGATCATTTTATATTACGGTAAATATAAGAATTTGGCGTAATTATATCACATTTGTTCAATTTACGTCGCTGCTATTCCAGATAGCTTATTGTGCTTAGCGGCATCTCAAAGCGCATGAAATGACGAGTGAAATGCACTATTAAACTTCTAGGATAAGGCAAACAGAGACCCGATTAGATCATTTTATATTTTGGTTAATATAAGAATTCAGCGAAATTCTATCACATTTGTTCAATTTACGTCGCTCATATTTCAGATAGCGAACTGGGCTATGCGGCATCTTAAAGCGCGCGGAATGGCGAGTAAAATGCACTATTAAACTTCTATGCTAGGGCAATCAGAGACCCGATTAGATCATTTTACATTTTGGTTAATATAAGAATTCAGTGAAATTCTATCACATTTGTTCAATTTACGTCACTCCTATTTCAGACAGCGTGTTGGGCTAAGCGGCACCTCAAAGCGCATGAAATGGCGAGTAAAATGCACTATTAAACTTCTAGGGTAGGGCAATCAGAGACCCGATTAGATCATTTTATATTTTGGTTAATTTAAGAATTCAACGAAATTCTATCACATTTGTTCAATTTACGTCGCTCCTATTACAGATAGCGTATTGGGCTAAGCGGCATCTCAAAGCGCATGAAATGCCGAGTAAAACGCACTATTAAACATCTAGGGTAGGGCAAACAGAGACCCGATTAGATCATTTTACATTATGGTTAATAAAAGAATTCAGCGAAATTCTATCACATTTGTTCAATTTACGTCGCTCCTATTCCAGATAGCGTATTGGGCTAAGCGGCATCTCAAAGCGCATGAAATTACAAGTGAAATGCACTATTAAACTTCTAGGGTAGGACAAACAGAGACCCGGTTAGATCATTTTATATTATGGTTAATTTAAGAATTCAGCAAAATCCTATCACATTTGTTCAATTTACGTCGCTCCGATTTCAGATAGCGTACTGGACTAAGCGGCATCTTAAAGCGCGTGGAATGCCGAGTAAAATGCACTATTAAACTCCTATGGTAGGGCAATCAGAGACCCGATTAGATCATTTTATATTTTGTTTTATATAAGATTTCAGGGAAATTCTATCACATTTGTTCAATTTAGGCCGCTCCTATTTCAGATAGCGTATTGGGCTAAGCGGCATCTCAAAGCTCATGAAATGGCGAGCAAAATGCACTATTAAACTTCTAGGGTATGGCAAACAGAGACCCGATTAGATCATTTTATATTATGGTTAATTTAAGAATTTAACGAAATTCTATCACACTTGTTCTATTTACGTCGCTCCTATTGCAGATAGCGTATTGGGCTAAGCGGCATCTCAAAGCGCATGAAATGGCGAGTAAAATGCACTATTAAAGTTCTCGGGTAAGGCAAACAGGGACCCGATTAGATCATTTTATATTACGGTTAATATAAGAATTCAGCGTAATTCTATCACATTTGTTAAACTTACGTCGCTCCTATTCCAGATAGCGTCTTGGGCTAAGCGGCATCTCAAAGCGCATGAAATTACGAGTGAAATGCACTATTAAACTTCTAGGGTAGGGCAAACAGAGACCCGATTAGATCATTTTACATTATGGTTAATAAAAGAATTCAGCGAAATTCTATCACATTTGTTCAATTTACGTCGCTCCTATTCCAGATAGCGTATTGGGCTAAGCGGCATCTCAAAGCGCATGAAATGGCGAGTAAAATGCACTAGTAACCTTCTAGGGTAGGGCAATCTGAGACACGATTAGATCATTTTATATTTTGTTTTATATAAGATTTCAGGGAAATTCTATCACATTTGTTCAATTTAGGCCGCTCCTATTTCAGATAGCGTATTGGGCTAAGCGGCATCTCAAAGCGCATGAAATGGCGAGTAAAATGCACTATTAAAGTTCTAGGGTAAGGCAAACAGGGACCCGATTAGATCATTTTATATTACGGTTAATATAAGAATTCAGCGTAATTCTATCACATTTGTTAAACTTACGTCGCTCCTATTTCAGATAGCGTACTGGGCTAAGCGGCATCTTAGAGCGCATGAAATGATGAGTGAAATGCACTATTAAACTTCTATGATAGGGCAATCAGAGACCCGATTAGATCATTCTATATTTTGGTTAATTTAAGAATTCAACGAAATCCTATCACATTTGTTCAATTTACGTCGCTCCTATTACAGATAGCGTATTGGGCTAAGCGGCATCTCAAAGCGCATGAAATGCCGAGTAAAACGCACTATTAAACTTCTAGGGTAGGGCAAACAGAGACCCGATTAGATCATTTTACATTAATGTTAATATGAGAATTCAGCGAAATTCTATCACATTTGTTCAATTTACGTCGTTCCTATTTCAGATAGCGTACTGGGCTAGGCGGCATCTCAAATCGCGTGGAAAGGCGTTTAAAATGCACTATTAAGCTTCTAGGATAGGGCAATAAGAGACCCGATTAGATCATTTTATATTTTGGTTAATATAAGAATTCAGCAAAATACTATCACATTTGTTCAATTTACGTCGCTCCTATTTCAGATAGTGTGTTGGGATAAGCGGCATCTCAAAGCGCATGAAATGGCGTGTAAAATGCACTATTAAACTTCTAGGGTAAGGCAAACAGGGACCCGATTAGATCATTTTATATTACGGTTAATATAAGAATTCAGCGTAATTCTATCACATTTGTTAAACTTACGTCGCTCCTATTTCAGATAGCGTACTGGGCTAAGCGGCATCTTAAAGCGCATGAAATGATGAGTGAAATGCACTATTAAACTTCTATGATAGGGCAATCAGACACCCGATTAGATCATTTTATATTTTGGTTAATTTAAGAATTCAACGAAATTCTATCACATTTGTTCAATTTACGTCGCTCCTATTACAGATAGCGTATTGGGCTAAGCGGCATCTCAAAGCGCATGAAATGCCGAGTAAAACGCGCTATTAAACATCTAGAGTAGGGCAAACAGAGACCCGATTAGATCATTTTACATTATGGTTAATAAAAGAATTCAGCGAAATTCTATCACATTTGTTCAATTTACGTCGCTCCTATTCCAGATAGCGTATTGGGCTAAGCGGCATCTCAAAGCGCATGAAATTACGAGTGAAATGCACTATTAAACTTCTAAGGTAGGACAAACAGAGACCCGATTAGATCATTTTACAGTATGGTTAATAAAAGAATTCAGCGAAATGCTATCACATTTGTTCAATTTACGTCGCTCCTATTCCAGATAGCGTATTGGGCTAAGCGGCAGCTCAAAGCGCATGAAATTACGAGTGAAATGCACTATTAAACTTCTAGGGTAGGACAAACAGAGACCCGATTAGATCATTTTATATTATGGTTAATTTAAGAATTCAGCAAAATTCTATCACATTTGTTCAATTTACGTCGCTCCGATTTCAGATAGCGTACTGGACTAAGCGGCATCTTAAAGCGCGTGGAATGGCGAGTAAAATGCACTATTAAACTCCTATGGTACGGCAATCAGAGACCCGATTAGATCATTTTATATTTTGTTTAATATAAGATTTCAGGGAAATTCTATCGCATTTGTTCAATTTACGTCGCTCCTATTTCAGATAGCGTATTCGGCTAAGCGGCATCTCAAAGCGCATGAAATGGCGAATAAAATGCACTCTTAAACTTCTAGGCTAGGGCGAACAGAGACCCGATCAGATCATTTTATATTTTGTTTAATATAAGATTTCAGGGAAATTCTGTCGCATTTGTTCAATTTACGTCGCTCCTATTTCAGATAGCGTATTGGGCTAGGCGGCATCTCGAGGCCCATGAAATGACGAGTGAAATGCAACATTAAACTTCTAGGGACGGGCGAACAGAGAACCGATTAGATCATTTAACATTAAGGTTAATATAAGAATTCAGCGAAATTCTATCACATTTGTTCAATTTACGTCGCTCATATTTCAGATAGCGTATAGTGCTAAGCGGCATCTCAAAGCGTATGAAATGGCGAGTAAAATGCACTCCTAAATTTCTATGATAGGGCTGAGGTGTATGGTGTGCGTAATGGATAACTCCGATTTGCGTTACACGCTCAATTTATTTACAATTAATATAACAGAATAAGAACAGGTATTGTCTGCGTCGCACGGTCGTACACGTGGTGAGTCGTAAGAGGTTCTGCCTCGTGTTCTCGTATGGTGACCGCGGCGCGCGGTCAGAAAACAACAGAAAAAAAACTCGTCGCGCAATCGGCAACCGCCGTCCGTTGCCGGTCTACGACGCGCCTGTGTTCGTACACTTTTAAAGAAAGATAGACCGTAAGCATTTAAAGAAAAGAAACTAAGCGAGGGTAATATCTCGATCTTTCACGGCAGGGATGTGGTAGCAGTGCCGTAGCTGCTACATCACCCCCCTGCCAGTGATTTACCTAATCACGAAAATCCAGCTTGAAATCTGTCGAGAAATCGTACTCGCCTACCTGCGCGGGTGGTAAATTGTGGTGTTACAATATCGCGAGATACATTTGGTTCTGTGTCGGAATTATTACAATTTTTATGTGTTAAATGATCACTTACAATATACGCGGGTTTTAACCTCTCGATTGAAATTGTGACATGTTTTCCTTGACGGTCTATTAGAAAAGTTTTATGTCCGCGGCTAATGACACGATATGGTCCATCATAAGGTTGTTGTAGAATGCCTTTCGATGCGTCGTGTCGTACGAAAACATGCTCGGAACTGGCAAGGTCTTTGTACACGAAGGTCCGCCGTGACCCATGGTGAGAACCTGCGACTGGGCTCAGATCCTGGAAATGTTGTCGCAGTTCCTTTACAAATGAAGTTGCGTCAGTGTCAGCTTCACCTGGACGCGGAGACAAGAATTCTCCAGGAAGTCGCAATGGTTCGCCGTACACCAACTCTGCTGTCGTTGCTTTTAAATCTTCCCTCCAGGCTGAACGAATACCCAGCAACGTGGTGGGAAGAATCTCTGTCCAACGTTGATTTTCATGGCAACGTATGGCTGCCTTTAACTGACGGTGGAACCTTTCCACCATCCCATTAGCCGCCGGGTGATATGCCGTAGTTCTTAGATGTCTGCTACCTGTTAACAAACTTAATTGTTAAAAAAGATTGGACTCAAACTGTCTACCTTGGTCCGTGGTGATCCTTAGCGGCGTTCCAAACCGAACAATCCACCCCTCGTAAAAGGCTCGAGCTACTGTGGCTGCTTCCTGGTCGCGGAGAGGTATTGCTTCAGGCCAGCGCGTAAAGCGATCCACGCAGGTAAGGCAATATCTGTATCCTTCGGAGACCGGTAGGATGACAATGTCCAAATGAACATGTTCGAACCTCGCCGATGGTCGCGAAAAAGAACCGAGGGGTGCTGATACGTGCCTGGTGATCTTGGAGCGTTGACATTGGATACAGTTCCGGGCCCATCTTCTGCAGTCTGTTTTGATCGATGGCCAAACGTACCTTTGCGTGATCAGTTTGACAGTGGCGTTGATTCCTGGATGCGATATTTTGTGTAGTGCGTTGAATGCAGTTTGACGAAACGATTTTGTGAGGAAAGGGCGAACGGTGTCTGTAGATATGTCACAGTAAATTTGTTGTGTACTTCCAGGAATGGATATGCGTTTTAAATTCAAACCGGTGTTGCCTTGTAAGTACGTCAGTAATTCCTCGTCTTCTTCTTGCGATTTGGCCAGCATTTCAAAATCCAAAGTCTCTTCGATTTCGTCCACTCTTGACAACGCATCGGCGACAACGTTATCTCGACCTGCTACGTGGCGGATGTCCGTTGAGAATTCACTAATGAAGCTGAGATATCGAAATTGTCTTGGGGTGAATTTTTCTGGTTTCTGTTGGAAAGCGTAAATGATTGGTTTATGGTCTGTGAAGATAGTGAAAGTTCTTCCCTCGATCATATGACGGAAATATTTGACTGCGAGGTAGATAGCGAGTAATTCTCTGTCGTATGTAGCGTATTTCTGTTCCGTTGAGCTGAGTTTTTTTGAAAAGAAACCCAGTGGTTCCCAATTATCACCGATGCGTTGTTGAAGCGCGGCGCCAACAGCAGAATTCGAGGCGTCGCATATGATGGCCAATGGTGCGTCGATTTCAGGGTGTGTTAGTAGAGTAGCCTCTACTAACGCCTTTTTAGAGTCTTCAAATGCTGCGGTGGCGTCTGGTGTCCAATTTACAGGTGCGCTGCCTTTTATATTGTCCGGCAGCATGTCGTTCAGAGGTGCATGTACCTGTGCGGCTTTAGGTATGAAACGTCTATAAAAATTTACCATACCTAAAAACTGCCGTAATTGTTTCGCTGTGGTCGGCCGTGGATACTTTAAAATGGCCTCAACCTTTTCGGTGGATGGTCGGGTGCCTGATTCCGACACCAGGTAGCCTAAAAATTTTAACTCCGTCCTTCCGAAGATACATTTTGCAGTATTTATCACTATACCGTATTGTTTTAGCCGTTCAAAAACTATCTTGAGGTGTTGAAGGTGTTCCTCTTCGGATGTTGAAGCCACCAGTATGTCGTCAATGTATGCGAAACAAAAGTTCAAACCTCGCAACGCTTCATCGATAAAGCGCTGAAAGGTTTGAGCCGCGTTGCGTAACCCAAACGACATGAACGGAAATTCGAATAATCCGAAAGGAGTGGTAATAGCTGTCTTCGGAATATCTTCGGGTGCAACGGGGATTTGGTTGTAAGCTCGAACGAGATCAATGGTAGAAAAAATTTTCTTACCCCGCAAAGTTTGTGTAAAATCTTCAATATGCCTGACGGGATATCGGTCCGGCAAGGTCCTGGCGTTGAGAGCACGATAATCGCCACATGGTCTCCATTCGTCACTTCCTTTTTTGGGTACCATGTGCAAAGGTGACGACCAGCTACTCTCCGACGGTCGGGTTGTTCCTAATCGCGACATGGTTTCAAATTCCTTTTTGGCTGCCTGTAGCCTACCTGGTGCAAGACGCCGTGGTTTGCAGGTAACAGGTGGACCTGGCGCAGTACGAATGTGGTGCATCGTGCTGTGTTTTGGTTCGGAAGGTGTTCCTTCCGGTTTCGTAATTTCGGGAAATCGCTGGAGTAGAACATGATAAGCGGATTCCCCGAAGACTGTTTTGATGCTCGGGACGGCTTCGCGGGCAGGCATTCCTCGTGTCGAGAGAGACGTCACTTGATCTAAGAGACGGCGATTGCGAACGTCTACCATTAGTCCGAAGTGAGCGAGGAAATCGACCCCGATTATGGGCCTGGAGACGTCGGCGATTACGAATCTCCATGTGAAAACCCGACGTAACCCTAAATTGAGAGTTAAAGTCGTAGTCCCGTACGTTGCGATGGTGGTGCCATTTGCTGCGGAAAGCTCGTAGGATGATTTTTCGCGCCGTCCTCGGATCATTGCTCGTGGAAAGACACAGAGGTCGGCGCCTGTGTCGACCAAAAATTGCGTCTTCGTGTCGTGATCGATGACGAAGAGACGGCGTAAAGTCGGGCTGGGGTCGCTAGCCGTCGTTAACGACTGCCCGGAATGTTTCCCGCCTGGAAGGTGCACGGCTTAATGCAGTCCCTTGCGTCGGTACCGAAACTCCAGTGGTACCAGCATATTCCATCCTTGCCATGTGTGCGCTTCCTCGATCGAGATCCGGAACGGCTCCGAGGACGTGAACGGGATCGAGGCTCCCTATCTCTCCGCGAGGTACGATCGCTCGTCATTTCTTGACGAAGCGCCGCTATTTCTTCTCGTAGCGACAGAGCGAGCTGCGACATTTTCAGTTGCAATAAAGCCTCGAGGGACCTACCTGCGTCGATTTCCTGCGGCGCCGGGGGTGACGCTTCGGCAATTTGATGGCGATGAGGCCTGGCATCGGTGATAGCGTCCGCCAGCTCGGCCACTTTGTCCAGTTCCGTGTCCTTCTGCGTGGCTAAAATTACCTGCGTGCTCGTCGGTAACCTCCCTAGCCAAAGGGTTCGCAATAAGGCGTCTGATACTTGCGTCCCGGCTAGGCTGCGCAGATGCCTCAAAAATTGCGAAGGTTTCCGATCGCCGATTTCCTCATGCTCCAGGAGGCGTCGCGTCTTCTGCTCTTGAGACACGCTCAAACGTCGGATCAGCTCGGTTTTTAGTTTTTCATACTGACCGGTCGCTGGCGGGTTCATTATTATGTCTCGAACCTCTGTGGCGTAACGTGGATCCAGGGCACTCAGGATATACCCGAACCTGGTGCTGTCGGTGGTCACTCCGGATACCTCGAAACTCCTTTCCACCATGCTGAACCACATTTCCGGATCGCTAGGACAAAAATCCGGTATACGAACGGCGACTCTTTCTATCGACGCTCTGCTCGTGGAGGCCTTGGCAGGGATATCCATGTTCATGGCTGTATTGCTGCTTCAGCGGAGAGATCACTTACACTTTTAGCAGTTCTGCGCGAATTACACTATTGTATAAAAAGTTCACGGAAGTCTTTAAAAAAAATAGTCGATGGAGAGAAGAGAAAAAAAAAAATTGTCTTGTCACGATCACGATCACGATCACAATCACTTCACGATCACGTCGCGATCACGTCGGGATCACGTCGGGGTCACCAATAATTGAGGTGTATGGTGTGCGTAATGGATAACTCCGATTTGCGTTACACGCTCAATTTATTTACAATTAATATAACAGAATAAGAACAGGTATTGTCTGCGTCGCACGGTCGTACACGTGGTGAGTCGTAAGAGGTTCTGCCTCGTGTTCTCGTATGGTGACCGCGGCGCGCGGTCAGAAAACAACAGAAAAAAAACTCGTCGCGCAATCGGCAACCGTCGTCCGTTGCCGGTCTACGACGCGCCTGTGTTCGTACACTTTTAAAGAAAGATAGACCGTAAGCATTTAAAGAAAAGAAACTAAGCGAGGGTAATATCTCGATCTTTCACGGCAGGGATGTGGTAGCAGTGCCGTAGCTGCTACAGGGCAATCAGAGATCCGATTAGATCATTTTATATTTTGTTTAATATAAGATTTCAGGGAAATTCTATCACATTTGTTCAATTTGCGTCGCTCATATTTCAGATAGCGTATTGCGCTAAGCGGCATCTCAAAGCGCAGGAAATGGCGAGTAAAATGCACTCTTATACTTCTAGAGCAGAGCAAACAGAGACCCGATTGGATCATTTTGTATTATGGTTAATTTAAGAATTCAGCAAAATTCTATCACATTTGTTCAATTTACGTCGCTCCTATTTAAGATAGCGTACGGCGCTAGGTGGCATCTTAAAGCGCGTGGAATGGCGAGTGAAATGCACCATTAAACTTCGATGATAGGGCAATCAGAGACCCGATTAGATCATTTTATATTTTGGTTAATATAAGAATAAAGCGAAATTCTATCACATTTGTTCAAATTACGTCGCTCCTATTTCAGATAGCGTATTGGGCTAAGCGGCATCTCAAAGCGCATGAAATGGCGAGTAAGATGTACTATTAAACTTCTAGGATAAGGCAAACAGAGAACCGATTAGATCATTTTATATTACGGATAATATAAGAATTCAGCGTAATTCTATCACATTTGTTAAACTTACGTCGCTCCTATTTCAAATAGCGTACTGGGCTGGGCGGCATCATAAAGCGCGTGGAAGGGCGAGTAAAATGCACTCTTAAACTTCTAGGCTATGGCGAACAGAGACCCTATTAGATCATTGTATATTATGGTTAATTAAAGAATTCAACGAAATTCTATCACACTCGTTCAATTTACGTCGCTCCTATTTCAGATAGGGTATTGGGCTAAGCGGCATCTCAAAGCGCATGAAACGCCGAGTAAAACGCACTATTAAACATCTGGAGTAGGGCAAACAGAGACCCGATTAGATCATTTTACATTATGGTTAATAAAAGAATTCAGCGAAACTCTATCACATTTGTTCAATTTACGTCGCTCCTATTCCAGATAGCGTATTGGGCTAAGCGGCATCTCAAAGCGCATGAAATTACGAGTGAAATGCACTATTAAACTTCTAAGGTAGGACAAACAGAGACCCGATTAGATCATTTTACATTATGGTTAATAAAAGAATTCAGCGAAATGCTATCACATTTGTTCAATTTACGTCGCTCCTATTCCAGATAGGGTATTGGGCTAAGCGGCAGCTCAAAGCGCATGAAATTACGAGTGAAATGCACTATTAAACTTCTAGGGTAGGACAAACAGAGACCCGATTAGATCATTTTATATTATGGTTAATTTAAGAATTCAGCAAAATTCTATCACATTTGTCCAATTTACGTCGCTCCGATTTCAGATAGCGTACTGGACTAAGCGGCATCTTAAAGCGCGTGGAATGGCGAGTAAAATGCACTATTAAACTCCTATGGTACGGCAATCAGAGACCCGATTAGATCATTTTATATTTTGTTTAATATAAGATTTCAGGGAAATTCTATCGCATTTGTTCAATTTACGTCGCTCCTATTTCAGATAGCGTATTCGGCTAAGCGGCATCTCAAAGCGCATGAAATGGCGAATAAAATGCACTCTTAAACTTCTAGGCTAGGGCGAACAGAGACCCGATCAGATCATTTTATATTTTGTTTAATATAAGATTTCAGGGAAATTCTATCGCATTTGTTCAATTTACGTCGCTCCTATTTCAGATAGCGTATTGGGCTAGGCGGCATCTCGAGGCGCATGAAATGACGAGTGAAATGCAACATTAAACTTCTAGGGACGGGCGAACAGAGAACCGATTAGATCATTTAACATTAAGGTTAATATAAGAATTCAGCGAAATTCTATCACATTTGTTCAATTTACGTCGCTCATATTTCAGATAGCGTATAGTGCTAAGTGGCATCTCAAAGCGTATGAAATGGCAAGTAAAATGCACTCCTAAATTTCTATGATAGGGCAATCAGAGATCCGATTAGATCATTTTATATTTTGTTTAATATAAGATTTCAGGGAAATTCTATCACATTTGTTCAATTTGCGTCGCTCATATTTCAGATAGCGTATTGCGCTAAGCGGCATCTCGAAGCGCAGGAAATGGCGAGTAAAATGCACTCTTATACTTCTAGAGCAGAGCAAACAGAGACCCGATTGGATCATTTTGTATTATGGTTAATTTAAGAATTCAGCAAAATTCTATCACATTTGTTCAATTTACGTCGCTCCTATTTAAGATAGCGTACTGCGCTAGGTGGCATCTTAAAGCGCGTGGAATGGCGAGTGAAATGCACCATTAAACATCGATGATAGGGCAATCAGAGACCCGATTAGATCATTTTATATTTTGGTTAATATAAGAATAAAGCGAAATTCTATCACATTTGTTCAAATTACGTCGCTCCTATTTCAGATAGCGTATTGTGCTAAGCGGCATCTCAAAGCGCATGAAATGGCGAGTAAGATGTACTATTAAACTTCTAGGATAAGGCAAACAGAGAACCGATTAGATCATTTTATATTACGGATAATATAAGAATTCAGCGTAATTCTATCACATTTGTTAAACTTACGTCGCTCCTATTTCAAATAGCGTACTGGGCTGGGCGGCATCATAAAGCGCGTGGAAGGGCGAGTAAAATGCACTCTTAAACTTCTAGGCTATGGCGAACAGAGACCCTATTAGATCATTGTATATTATGGTTAATTTAAGAATTCAACGAAATTCTATCACACTCGTTCAATTTACGTCGCTCCTATTTCAGATAGGGTATTGGGCTAAGCGGCATCTCAAAGCGCATGAAATGGCGAGTAAAATGCGCTATTAAACTTCTAGGGTAAGGCAAACAGTGACCCGATTAGATCATTTTATATTATGGTTAATTTAAGAATTCAGCGTAATTCTATCACATTTGTTCAATTTACGTCGCCCCTATTTCAAATAGCGTATTGTGCTAAGCGGCATCTCAAAGCGCATGAAATGGCGAGTGAAATGCACTATTAGACTTCTACGGTAGGGCGAACAGAGACCCGATTAGATCATTTTACATTAAGGTTAATATAAGAATTCAGGGAAATTCTATCACATTTGTTCAATTTACGTCGCTCCTATTCCCGATAGCGTATTGGGCTATGCGGCAGCTTAAAGCACATGAAATGGTGAGTAAAATGCACTATCAAACTTCTATGATGGGGCAAACAGAGGCCCGATTACATCATTTTATATTACGGTTAATATAAGAATGCAGCGTAATTCTATCACATTTGTTCAACCTACGTAGCTCCTATTTCAGATACCGTACTGGGCTAGGCGGCATCATAAAGCGCGTGGAATGGCGAGTAAGATGCACTACTAAACTTATATGATAGGGCAATCAGAGACCCGATTAGATCATTTTATATTTTGTTTAATATAAGATTTCAGGGAAATTCTATCGCATTTGTTCAATTTACGTCGCTCCTATTTCAGATAGCGTATTCGGCTAAGCGGCATCTCAAAGCGCATGAAATGGCGAATAAAATGCACTCTTAAACTTCTAGGCTAGGGCGAACAGAGACCCGATCAGATCATTTTACATTATGGTTAATAAAAGAATTCAGCGAAATTCTATCACATTTGTTCAACTTACGTCGCTCCTATTTCAGATACCGTACGGGGCTCGGCGGCATCTTAAAGCGCGTGGAATGGCGAGTGAAATGCACTATTAGACTTCTATGGTAGGGCAAACAGAGACCCGATTATATCATTTTATATTATGGTTAATTTAAGAATTCAGCGAAATTCTATCACATTTGTTCAATTTACGTCGCTCCTATTTCAGATAGCGTATTGGGCTAAGCGGCATCTCAAAGCGCATGAAATGGCGAGTAAAATGCACTATTAAACTTCTAGGATAAGGCAAACAGAGACCCGATTAGATCATTTTATATTACGGTTAATATAAGAATTCAGCGTAATTCTATCACATTTGTTCAACTTACGTCGCTCCTATTTCGGATAGCGTATTGGGCTAAGCGGCATCTGAAAGCGCGCGGAATGGCGAGTAAAATTGCACTATTAAACTTCAATGCTAGGGCAATCAGAGACCCGATTAGATCATTTTATATTATGGTTAATTTAAGAATTCAGCAGAATTCTATCACATTCGTTCAATTTAGGTTGCTCCTATTTCAGATAGCGTATTGGGCTAAGCGGCATCTCAAAGCGCATGTAATGGCGAGTGAAATGCACTATAAGACTTCTATGGTAGGGCGAACAGAGACCCGATTAGATCATTTTACATTGAGGTTAATATAAGAATTCAGGGAAATTCTATCACATTTGTTCAATTTACGTCGCTCCTATTTCAGATAGCGTATTGTGCTAAGCGGCATCTCAAAGCGCATGAAATGGCGAGTGAAATGCACTATTAGACTTCTATGGTAGGGCGTACAGAGACCCGATTAGATCATTTTATATTATGGTTAATTTAAGAATTCAGCAAAATTCTATCACACTTGTTCAATTTACGTCGCTCCTATTTCAGATAGCGTATTGGGCTAAGCGGCATTTCAAAGCGCATGAAATGGCGAGTAAAATGCCCTATTAAACTTCTAGGATAAGGCAAACAGAGGCCCGATTAGATTATTTTATATTACGGTAAATATAAGAATTCGGCGTAATTCTATCACATTTGTTCAATTTACGTTGCTGCTATTCCAGATAGCTTATTGTGCTTAGCGGCATCTCAAAGCGCATGAAATGACAAGTGAAACGCACTATTAAACTTCTAGGGTAGGGCAAACAGAGACCCGATTAGATCATTTTATATTATGGTTAATTTAAGAATTCAGCGAAATTCTATCACATTTGTTCAATTTACGTCGCTCCTATTTCAGATAGCGTATTGGGCTAAGCGGCATCTGAAGGCGCATGAAATGGCGACTAGAATGCACTATTAAACTTCTAGGGTAGGGCAAACAGATACCCAATTAAATCATTTTATATTATGGTTAATTCAAGATGTCAGCAAAATTTTATCACATTTGTTCAATTTATGTCGCTCCTATTTCAGATAGCGTATTGGGCTAAGCGGCATCTCAAAGCGCATGAAGGGCGAGTGAAATGCACTATAAGACTTCTATGGTAGGGCGAACAGAGACCCGAGTAGAACATTTTACATTGAGGTTAATATAAGAATTCACGGAAATTCCATCACATTTGTTCAACTTACGTCGCTCCTATTTCAGATAGCGTATTGGGCTATGCGGCATCTCAAAGCGCATGAAATGGCGAGTGTAATGCACTATTAAACTTCTAGGGTAAGGCAAACAGAGACCCGATTAGATCATTTTATATTACGGTTAATATAAGAATGCAGCGTAATTCTATCACATTTGTTCAAGTTACGTCGCTCATATTTCAGATAGCGTACTGGGCTAGGCGGCATCTTAAAGCGCGTGGAATGGCGAGTAAAATGCACTACTAATCTTCTATGATAGGGCAATCAGATACCCGATTAGATCATTTTATATTTTGTTTAATATAAGATTTTAGGGAAATTCTATCACATTTGTTCAATTTACGTCGCTCCTATTTCAGATAGCGTATTGGGCTAAGCGGCATCTCAAAGCGCATGAAATGGCGAGTAAAATTCACTATTAAACTTCTAGGATAAGGCAAACAGAGACCCGATTAGATCATTTTATATTACGGATAATATAAGAATTCAGCGTAATTCTATCACATTTGATCAATTTACGTCGCCCCTATTTCAAATAGCGTATTGTGCTAAGCGGCATCTCAAAGCGCATGAAATGGCGAGTGAAATGCACTATTAGACTTCTATGGTAGGGCGAACAGAGACACGATTAGATCATTTTACATTAAGCTTAATATAAGAATTCAGGGAAATTCTATCACATTTGTTCAATTTACGTCGCTCCTATTCCAGATAGCGTATTGGGCTATGCGGCAGCTTAAAGCACATGAAATGGCGAGTAAAATGCACTATCAAACTTCTATGATAGGGCAAACAGAGGCCCGATTACATCATTTTATATAACGGTTAATATAAGAATTCAGCGTAATTCTATCACATTTGTTCAACTTACGTAGCTCCTATTTCAGATACCGTACTGGGCTAGGCGGCATCATAAAGCGCGTGGAATGGCGAGTAAAATGCACTACTAAACTTCTATGATAGGGCAACCAGAGACCCGATTAGATCATTTTATATTTTGTTTAATATAAGATTTCAGGGAAATTCTATCGCATTTGTTCAATTTACGTCGCTTCTATTTCAGATAGCGTATTGGGCAAAGCGGCATCTCAAAGCGTATGAAATGGCGAATAAAATGCACTATTAAAGTTCTAGGCTAGGGCGAACAGAGATCCGATTAGATCATTTTACATTATGGTTAATAAAAGAGTTCAGCGAAATTCTATCACATTTGTTCAACTTATATCGCTCCTATTTCAGATAGCGTATTAGGCTAAGCGGCATCTCAAAGCGCATGAAATGACGAGTAAAATGCACTATTAAACTTCTAGGGTAAGGCAAACAGAGACCCGATTAGATCATTTTATATTACGGTTAATATAAGAATGCAGCGTAATTCTATCACATTTGTTCAAGTTACGTCGCTCATATTTCAGATAGCGTACTGGGCTAGGCGGCATCTTAAAGCGCGTGGAATGGCGAGTAAAATTCACTACTAATCTTCTATGATAGGGCAATCAGAGACCCGATTAGATCATTTTATATTTTGTTTAATATAAGATTTCAGGGAAATTCTACCACATTGGTTCAATTTACGTCGCTCCTATTTCAGATAGCGTATTGGGCTAAGCGGCATCTTAAAGCGCATGAAATGGCGAGTAAAATGCACTATTAAACTTCTAGGATAAGGCAAACAGAGAACCGATTAGATCATTTTATATTACGGATAATATAAGAATTCAGCGTAATTCTATCACATTTGATCAATTTACGTCGCCCCTCTTTCAAATAGCATATTGTGCTAAGCGGCATCTCAAAGCGCATGAAATGGCGAGTGAAATGCACTATTAGACATCTATGGTAGGGCGAACAGAGACACGATTAGATCATTTTACATTAAGCTTAATATAAGAATTCAGGGAAATTCTATCACATTTGTTCAATTTACGTCGCTCCTATTTCAGATAGCGTATTGGGCTAAGCGGCATCTCAGAGCGCATGAAATGGCGAGTGAAATGCACTATATGACTTCTATGGTAGGGCGAACAGAGACCCGATTAGATCATTTTACATTGAGGTTAATATAAGAATTCACAGAAATTCTATCACATTTGTTCAATTTACGTCGCTCCTATTTCAGATAGCGTATTGGGCTATGCGGCATCTCAAAGCGCATGAAATGGCGACTAAAATGCTCTGTTAAACTTCTAGGCTATGGCGAACAGAGACCCTATTAGATCATTGTATATTATGGTTAATTTAAGAATTAAACGAAATTCTATCACACTCGTTCAATTTACGTCGCTCCTATTTCAGATAGGGTATTGGGCTAAGCGGCATCTCAAAGCGCATGAAATGCCGAGTAAAACGCACTATTAAACATCTAGAGTAGGGCAAACAGAGACCCGATTAGATCATTTTACATTATGGTTAATAAAAGAATTCAGCGAAATTCTATCACATTTGTTCAATTTGCGTCGCTCCTATTCCAGATAGCGTATTGGGCTAAGCGGCATCTCAAAGCGCATGAAATTACGAGTGAAATGCACTATTAAACTTCTAAGGTAGGACAAACAGAGACCCGATTAGATCATTTTACGTTATGGTTAATAAAAGAATTCAGCGAAATGCTATCACATTTGTTCAATTTACGTCGCTCCTATTCCAGATAGCGTATTGGGCTAAGCGGCAGCTCAAAGCGCATGAAATTACGAGTGAAATGCACTATTAAACTTCTAGGGTAGGACAAACAGAGACCCGATTAGATCATTTTATATTATGGTTAATTTAAGAATTCAGCAAAATTCTATCACATTTGTTCAATTTACGTCGCTCCGATTTCAGATAGCGTACTGGACTAAGCGGCATCTTAAAGCGCGTTGAATGGCGTGTAAAATGCACTATTAAACTCCTATGGTACGGCAATCAGAGACCCGATTAGATCATTTTATATTTTGTTTAATATAAGATTTCAGGGAAATTCTATCGCATTTGTTCAATTTACGTCGCGCCTATTTCAGATAGCGTATTCGGCTAAGCGGCATCTCAAAGCGCGTGAAATGGCGAATAAAATGCACTCTTAAACTTATAGGCTAGGGCGAACAGAGACCCGATCAGATCATTTTATATTTTGTTTAATATAAGATTTCAGGGAAATTCTATCGCATTTGTTCAATTTACGTCGCTCCTATTTCAGATAGCGTATTGGGCTAGGCGGCATCTCGAGGCGCATGAAATGACGAGTGAAATGCAACATTAAACTTCTAGGGACGGGCGAACAGAGAACCGATTAGATCATTTAACATTAAGGTTAATATAAGAATTCAGCGAAATTCTATCACATTTGTTCAATTTACGTCGCTCATATTTCAGATAGCGTATAGTGCTAAGCGGCATCTCAAAGCGTATGAAATGGCGAGTAAAATGCACTCCTAAATTTCTATGATAGGGCAATCAGAGATCCGATTAGATCATTTTATATTTTGTTTAATATAAGATTTCAGGGAAATTCTATCACATTTGTTCAATTTGCGTCGCTCATATTTCAGATAGCGTATTGCGCTAAGCGGCATCTCAAAGCGCAGGAAATGGCGAGTAAAATGCACTCTTATACTTCTAGAGCAGAGCAAACAGAGACCCGATTGGATCATTTTGTATTATGGTTAATTTAAGAATTCAGCAAAATTCTATCACATTTGATCAATTTACGTCGCCCCTATTTCAAATAGCGCATTGTGCTAAGCGGCAACTGAAAGCGCATGAAATGGCGAGTGAAATGCACTATTAGACTTCTATGGTAGGGCGAACAGAGACACGATTAGATCATTTTACATTAAGCTTAATATAAGAATTCAGGGAAATTCTATCACATTTGTTCAATTTACGTCGCTCCTATTCCAGATAGCGTATTGGGCTATGCGGCAGCTTAAAGCACATGAAATGGCGAGTAAAATGCACTATCAAACTTCTATGATAGGGCAAACAGAGGCCCGATTACATCATTTTATATAACGGTTAATATAAGAATTCAGCGTAATTCTATCACATTTGTTCAACTTACGTAGCTCCTATTTCAGATACCGTACTGGGCTAGGCGGCATCATAAAGCGCGTGGAATGGCGAGTAAAATGCACTACTAAACTTCTATGATAGGGCAACCAGAGACCCGACTAGATCATTTTATATTTTGTTTAATATAAGATTTCAGGGAAATTCTATCGCATTTGTTCAATTTACGTCGCTTCTATTTCAGACAGCGTATTGGGCAAAGCGGCATCTCAAAGCGTATGAAATGGCGAATAAAATGCACTATTAAAGTTCTAGGCTAGGGCGAACAGAGATCCGATTAGATCATTTTACATTATGGTTAATAAAAGAGTTCAGCGAAATTCTATCACATTTGTTCAACTTATATCGCTCCTATTTCAGATAGCGTATTAGGCTAAGCGGCATCTCAAAGCGCATGAAATGACGAGTAAAATGCACTATTAAACTTCTAGGGTAAGGCAAACAGAGACCCGATTAGATCATTTTATATTACGGTTAATATAAGAATGCAGCGTAATTCTATCACATTTGTTCAAGTTACGTCGCTCATATTTCAGATAGCGTACTGGGCTAGGCGGCATCTTAAAGCGCGTGGAATGGCGAGTAAAATGCACTACTAATCTTCTATGATAGGGCAATCAGAGACCCGATTAGATCATTTTATATTTTGTTTAATATAAGATTTCAGGGAAATTCTACCACATTCGTTCAATTTACGTCGCTCCTATTTCAGATAGCGTATTGGGCTAAGCGGCATCTCAAAGCGCATGAAATGGCGAGTAAAATGCACTATTAAACTTCTAGGATAAGGCAAACAGAGAACCGATTAGATCATTTTATATTACGGATAATATAAGAATTCAGCGTAATTCTATCACATTTGATCAATTTACGTCGCCCCTCTTTCAAATAGCATATTGTGCTAAGCGGCATCTCAAAGCGCATGAAATGGCGAGTGAAATGCACTATTAGACTTCTATGGTAGGGCGAACAGAGACACGATTAGATCATTTTACATTAAGCTTAATATAAGAATTCAGGGAAATTCTATCACATTTGTTCAATTTACGTCGCTCCTATTTCAGATAGCGTATTGGGCTAAGCGGCATCTCAGAGCGCATGAAATGGCGACTAAAATGCACTGTTAAACTTCTAGGGTAGGGCAAACAGAGACCCGATTAGATCATTTGTTATTATGGTTAATTTAAGAATTCAGCGAAATTCTATCACATTTGTTCAATTTATGTCGCTCCTATTTCAGATAGCGTATGGGGCTAAGCGGCATCTCGAAGCGCATGAAATGGCGAGTATAATGCACTATTAAACTACTAGGGTAAGGCAAACAGAGGCCCGATTACATCATTTTATATTACGGTTAATATAAGAATGCAGCGTCATTCTATCACATTTGTTCAACTTACGTCGCTCATATTTCAGATAGCGTACTGGGCTCGGCGGCATCTTAAAGCGCGTGGAATGGTCAGTAAAATGCACTACTAATCTTCTATGATAGGGCAATCAGAGACCCGATTAGATCATTTTATATTTTGTTTAATATAAGATTTCAGGGAAATTCTATCACATTTGTTCAATTTACGTCGCTCCCATTTCAGATATCGTATTGGACGAAGCGGCATCTCAAAGCGCATGAAATGGCGACTAAAATGCACTATTAAACTTCTAGGGTAGGGCAAGCAGAGACCCGATTAGATCATTTTATATTATGGTTAATTTAAGATTTCAGCAAAATTCTATCACATTTGTTCAATTTACGTCGCTCCTATTTCAGATGGCGTACTGGGTTCGGCCGCATCTTAAAGCGCGTGGAATGGCGAGTGAAATGCACTATTAGACTTCTATGGTAGGGCGAACAGAGACCCGATTAGATCATTTTATATTATGGTTATTTTAAGAATTCAGCGAAATTCTATAACATTTGTTCAATTTACGTCGCTCATATTTCAGATAGCGTATTGGGCTATGCGGCATCTCAAAGCGCATGAATTGGCGAGTAAAATGCACTGTTAAACTTCTATGATAGGGCAAACAGAGGCCCGATTACATCATTTTACATTAAGGTTAATATAAGAATTCAGGGAAATTCTATCACATTTGTTCAATTTACGTCGCTCCTATTCCAGATAGCGTATTGGGCTAAGCGGCACCTCAAAGCGCATGAAATGGCGAGTAAAATGCACTATTAAACTTCTAGGATAAGGCAAACAGAGACCCGATTAGATCATTTTATATTACGGATAATATAAGAATTCAGAGTAATTCTATCACATTTGTTCAATTCACGTCGCCCCTATTTCAAATAGCGTATTGTGCTAAGCGGCATCTCAAAGCGCATGAAATGGCGAGTGAAATGCGCTATTAGACTTCTATGGTAGGGCGAACAGAGAGACGATTAGATCATTTTACATTAAGGTTAATATAAGAATTCAGGGAAATTCTATCACATTTGTTCAATTTACGTCGCTCCTATTCCAGATAGCGTATTGGGCTATGCGGCAGCTTAAAGCACATGAAATGGCGAGTATAATGCACTATCAAACTTCTATGATAGGGCAAACAGAGGCCCGATTACATCATTTTATATTACGGTTAATATAAGAATTCAGCGTAATTCTATCACATTTGTTCAACTTACGTAGCTCCTATTTCAGATACCGTACTGGGCTAGGCAGCATCATAAAGCGCGTGGAATGGCGAGTAAAATGCACTACTAAACTTCTATGATAGGGCAACCAGAGACCCGATTAGATCATTTTATATTTTGTTTAATATAAGATTTCAGGGAAATTCTATCGCATTTGTTCAATTTACGTCGCTTCTATTTCAGATAGAGTATTGGGCAAAGCGGCATCTCAAAGCGTATGAAATGGCGAATAAAATGCACTATTAAAGTTCTAGGCTAGGGCGAACAGAGATCCGATTAGATCATTTTACATTATGGTTAATAAAAGAGTTCAGCGAAATTCTATCACATTTGTTCAACTTATATCGCTCCTATTTCAGATAGCGTATTAGGCTAAGCGGCATCTCAAAGCGCATGAAATGACGAGTAAAATGCACTATTAAACTTCTAGGGTAAGGCAAACAGAGACCCGATTAGATCATTTTATATTATGGTTAATTTAAGAATTCAGCAAAATTCTATCACATTTGTTCAATTTACGTCGCTCCTATTTCAGATAGCGTACTGGGTTCGGCCGCATCTTAAAGCGCGTGGAATGGCGAGTAAAATGCACTATTAAACTTCTAGGATAAGGCAAACAGAGACCCGATTAGATCATTTTATATTACGGATAATATAAGAATTCAGCGTAATTCTATCACATTTGATCAATTTACGTCGCCCCTCTTTCAAATAGCATATTGTGCTAAGCGGCATCTCAAAGCGCATGAAATGGCGAGTGAAATGCACTATTAGACTTCTATGGTAGGGCGAACAGAGACACGATTAGATCATTTTACATTAAGCTTAATATAAGAATTCAGGGAAATTCTATCACATTTGTTCAATTTACGTCGCTCCTATTTCAGATAGCGTATTGGGCTAAGCGGCATCTCAGAGCGCATGAAATGGCGACTAAAATGCACTGTTAAACTTCTAGGGTAGGGCAAACAGAGACCCGATTAGATCATTTGTTATTATGGTTAATTTAAGAATTCAGCGAAATTCTATCACATTTGTTCAATTTATGTCGCTCCTATTTCAGATAGCGTATGGGGCTAAGCGGCATCTCGAAGCGCATGAAATGGCGAGTATAATGCACTATTAAACTACTAGGGTAAGGCAAACAGAGGCCCGATTACATCATTTTATATTACGGTTAATATAAGAATGCAGCGTCATTCTATCACATTTGTTCAACTTACGTCGCTCATATTTCAGATAGCGTACTGGGCTCGGCGGCATCTTAAAGCGCGTGGAATGGTCAGTAAAATGCACTACTAATCTTCTATGATAGGGCAATCAGAGACCCGATTAGATCATTTTATATTTTGTTTAATATAAGATTTCAGGGAAATTCTATCACATTTGTTCAATTTACGTCGCTCCCATTTCAGATATCGTATTGGACGAAGCGGCATCTCAAAGCGCATGAAATGGCGACTAAAATGCACTATTAAACTTCTAGGGTAGGGCAAGCAGAGACCCGATTAGATCATTTTATATTATGGTTAATTTAAGATTTCAGCAAAATTCTATCACATTTGTTCAATTTACGTCGCTCCTATTTCAGATGGCGTACTGGGTTCGGCCGCGTCTTAAAGCGCGTGGAATGGCGAGTGAAATGCACTATTAGACTTCTATGGTAGGGCGAACAGAGACCCGATTAGATCATTTTATATTATGGTTATTTTAAGAATTCAGCGAAATTCTATAACATTTGTTCAATTTACGTCGCTCATATTTCAGATAGCGTATTGGGCTATGCGGCATCTCAAAGCGCATGAAATGGCGAGTAAAATGCACTGTTAAACTTCTATGATAGGGCAAACAGAGGCCCGATTACATCATTTTACATTAAGGTTAATATAAGAATTCAGGGAAATTCTATCACATTTGTTCAATTTACGTCGCTCCTATTCCAGATAGCGTATTGGGCTAAGCGGCATCTCAAAGCGCATGAAATGGCGAGTAAAATGCACTATTAAACTTCTAGGATAAGGCAAACAGAGACCCGATTAGATCATTTTATATTACGGATAATATAAGAATTCAGCGTAATTCTATCACATTTGTTCAATTCACGTCGCCCCTATTTCAAATAGCGTATTGTGCTAAGCGGCATCTCAAAGCGCATGAAATGGCGAGTGAAATGCGCTATTAGACTTCTATGGTAGGGCGAACAGAGACACGATTAGATCATTTTACATTAAGGTTAATATAAGAATTCAGGGAAATTCTATCACATTTGTTCAATTTACGTCGCTCCTATTCCAGATAGCGTATTGGGCTATGCGGCAGCTTAAAGCACATGAAATGGCGAGTATAATGCACTATCAAACTTCTATGATAGGGCAAACAGAGGCCCGATTACATCATTTTATATTACGGTTAATATAAGAATTCAGCGTAATTCTATCACATTTGTTCAACTTACGTTGCTCCTATTTCAGATACCGTACTGGGCTAGGCGGCATCATAATGCGCGTGGAATGGCGGGTAAAATGCACTACTAAACTTCTATGATAGGGTAATCAGAGACCCGATTAGATCATTTTATATTTTGTTTAATATAAGATTTCAGGGAAATTCTATCGCATTTGTTCAATTTACGTCGCTCCTATTTCAGATAGCGTATTCGGATATGCGACATATCAAAGCGCATGAAATGGCGAATAAAATGCACTCTTAAACTTCTAGGCTAGGCCGAACAGAGACCCGATCAGATCATTTTACATTATGGTTAATAAAAGAATTCAGCGAAATTCTATCACAATTGTTCAACTTACGTCGCTCCTATTTCAGATAGCGTATTGTGATAAGCGGCATCTCAAAGCGCATGAAATGCCGAGTAAAATGCACTATTAGATTTCTATGGTAGGGCGTACAGAGAACCGATTAGATCATTTTATATTATGGTTAATTTAAGAATTCAGCAAAATTCTATCACATTTGTTCAATTTACGTCGCTCCTATTTCAGATAGCGTACTGGGTTCGGCCGCATCTTAAAGCGCGTGGAATGGCGAGTGAAATGCACTATTAGACTTCTATGGTAGGGCGAACAGAGACCCGATTAGATCATTTTATATTATGGTTAATTTAAGAATTCAGCGAAATTCTATCACATTTGTTCAATTTACGTCGCTCCTATTTCAGATAGCTTATTGGGCTAAGCGGCATCTCAAAGCGCACGAAATGACGAGTGAAATGCACTATTAAACTTCTAGGATAGGGCGAACGGAGACCCGATTAGATCATTTTACATTAATGTTAATATAAGAATTCAGGGAAATTCTATCACATCTGTTCAATTTACGTCGCTCCTATTTCCGATAGCGTACTGGGCTAGGCGGCATCTTAAAGCGCGTGGAATGGCGAGTAAAATGCACTACTAAACTTCTATGATAGGGCAATCAGAGACCCGATTAGATCATTTTATATTTTGTATAATATCAGATTTCAGGGAATTTGTATCACATTTGTTCAATTTACGTCGCTCCTAATTCAGATAGCGTATTCGGCTAAGCGGCATCTCAAAGCGCATGAAATGGCGAATGAAATGCACTCTCAAACTTCTAGGCTAGGGCGAACAGAGACCCGATCAGATCATTTTACATTATGGTTAATAAAAGAATTCAGCGAAATTCTATCACATTTGTTCAACTTACGTCGCTCGTATTTCAGATAGCGTATTGGGCTAGGCGGCATCTCAAAGAGCATGAAATGGCGAGTAAAATGCACTATTAGATTTCTATGGTAGGGCGAACAGAGACCCGATTAGATCATTTTATATTATGGTTAATTTAAGAATTCAGCAAAATTCTATCACATTTGTTCAATTTACGTCGCTCCTATTTCATATACCGTACTGGGCTCGGCGGCATCTTAAAGCGCGTGGAATGGCGAGTGAAATGCACTATTAGACTTCTATGGTAGGGCGAACAGAGACCCGACTAGATCATTTTACATTAAGGTTAATATAAGAATTCAGGGAAATTCTATCACATTTGTTCAACTTACGTCGCTCCTATTTCAGATAGCGTATTGGGCAAAGCGGGCTCTCAAAGCGCATGAATTGACGAGTAAAATGCACTATTAAACTTTTAGGGTAGGGCAAGCAGAGATTCGATTAGATCATTTTATATTATGGTTAATTTAAGAATTCAACAAAATTCTATCACATTCGTTCAATTTAGGTTGCTCCTATTTCAGATAGCGTATTGGGCTAAGCGGCAGCTCAAAGCGCATGAAATGGCGAGTACAATGCAATATTAAGCTTCTAGGGTAGGGCAAACAGACACCCGATTAGATCATTTTATATTATGGTTAATTTAAGAATTCAGCAAAATTCTATCACATTTGTTCAATTTACGTTGCTTCTATTTCAGATAGCGTATTGGGCAAAGCGGCATCTCAAAGCGTATGAAATGGCGAATAAAATGCACTATTAAAGTTCTAGGCTAGGGCGAACAGAGATCCGATTAGATCATTTTACATTATGGTTAATAAAACAGTTCAGCGAAATTCTATCACATTTGTTCAACTTATATCGCTCCTATTTCCGATAGCGTATTAGGCTATGCGGCATCTCAAAGCGCATGAAATGGCGAGAAAAATGCACTGTTAAACTTCTAGGGTAGGGCAAACAGAGACCCGATTAGATCATTTGTTATTATGGTTAATTTAAGAATTCAGCGAAATTCTATCACATTTGTTCAATTTATGTCGCTCCTATTTCAGATAGCGTATTGGGCTAAGCGGCATCTCAAAGCGCATGAAATGAATGGCGAGTAAAATTCCCTATTAAACTTCTAGGATATGGCAAACACGAGACCCGATTAGATCATTTTATATCACGGTAAATATAAGAATGCGGCGTAATTCTATCACATTTGTTCAATTTACGTCGCTGCTATTCCAGATAGCTTATTGTGCTTAGCGGCATCACAAAGCGCATGAAATGACGAGTGAAATGCACTATTAAACTTCTAGGGTAGGGCAAACAGAGACCCGATTAGATCATTTTATATTACGGTTAATATAAGAATTCAGCGTAATTCTATCACATTTGTTCAACTTACGTCGCTCCTATTTCAGGTAGCGTACTGGGCTAGGCGGCATCTTAAGGCGCGTGGAATGACGAGCAAAATGCACAACTATCTTCTATGATAGGGCAATCAGAGACCCGATTAGATCATTTTATATTTTGTTTAATATAAGATTTCGGGTAAATTCTATCACATTTGTTTAATTTTCGTCGCTCGTATTTCAGATAGCGTATTGGGCGATGCGGCATCTCAAAGCGCATGAAATGGCGACTAAAATGCACTATTAAACTTCTAGGGTAGCGCAAGCAGAGACCCGATTAGATCATTTTATATTATGGTTAATTTAAGAATTCAGCAAAATTCTATCACATTCGTTCAATTTACGTCGCTCCCATTTCAGATTGCGTACTGGGCTAGGCGGCATCTTAAAGCGCGTGGAATGCCGAGTAAAATCCACTATTAAAACTTCTACGGCTAGGGCGAACAGAGACCAGATTAGATTATTTTACATCTGGTTAATAAAATAATACAGCGAAATTCTATCACCTTTGTTCAACTTTCGTCGCTCCTATTTCAGATAGCGTATTGGGCTAAGTGGCATCTCAAAGCGCATGAATGGCGAGTAAAATGAACTATTAAACTTCTAGGATAAGGCAAACGGAGACCCGATTGGACCATTTCATATTACGGTTAATATAAGAATTCAGCGTTATTCTATCACATTTGTTCAACTTACGTCGCTCCTATTTCAGATAGCGTACTCGGCTAGGCGGCATCTTAAAGCGCGTGGAATGGCGAGTAAAATGCACTATTAAACTTCTATGATAGGGCAATCAGAGACCCGATTAGATCATTTTATATTACGGTGAATATATGAATTCAGCGTGATTCTATCACATTTGTTCAACTTACGTCGCTCCCTATTTCAGATAGCGTACTGGGCTAGGAGGCATCTTAAAGCGCGTGGAATGGCGAGCAAAATGTCACTCTTAATCTTCTATGATAGGGCAATCAGAGACCCGATTAGATCATTTTATATTTTGGTTAATATAAGAATTCAGCGAAATTCTATCACATTTGTTCAATTTACGTCGCTCCTATTTCAGATAGCGTATTGGGCTAAGCGGCATCTCAAAGCGCAAGAAAAGGCGAGTAAAATGCACTATTAAACTTCTAGGGTAGGGCAAACAGAGACCCGATTAGATCAATTTTATATTATGGTTAATTTAAGAATTCAGCAAAATTCTATCACATTTGTCAATTTACGTCGCTCCTATTTCAGATAGCGTATTGGGCTAAGCGGCATCTCAAAGCGCATGAATGGCGAGTAAAATGCACTATTAAACTTCTAGGGTAGGGCAAGCAGAGACGCGATTACAACATCTCACATTATGGTTAATTTAAGAATTCAGCAAAATTCTATCACATTTGTTCAATTTACGTCGCTCCTATTTCAGATAGCGTATTGGGCTAAGCGGCATCTCAAAGCGCATGAAATGGCCAGTGAAATGCACTATTAGACTTCTATGGTAGGGCGAACAGAGACCCGATTAGATCATTTTACATTAAGGTTAATATAAGAATTCAGGGAAATTCTATCACATTTGATCAATTTACGTCGCTCCTATTCCAGATAGCGTATTGGGCTATGCGGCATCTCAAAGCACATGAAATGGCGAGTAAAATGCACTATTAAACTTCTAGGGTAGGTCAAACAGAGACCCGATTAGATCATGTTATATTATGGTTAATTTAAGAATTCAGTGAAATTCTATCACACTTGTTCAATTTACGTCGCTCCTATTTCAGATAGCGTATTGGGCTAAGCGGCATTTCAAAGCGCATGAAATGGCGAGTAAAATGCCCTATTAAACTTCTAGGATAAGGCAAACAGAGACCCGTTTAGATCATTTTATATTACGGTAAATATAAGAATGCGGCGTAATTCTATCACATTTGTTCAATTTACGTCACTGCTATTTCAGATAGCGTACTGGGCTAGGCGGCATCCTAAACCGCGTGGAGTGGCGAGTAAAATTCACTGTTAATCTTCTATGATAGGGCAATCAGAGACCCGATTAGATCATTTTATATTTTGGTTAATATAAGAATTCAGCGAAATTCTATCACATTTGTTCAATTTACGTCGCCCGTATTTCAGATAGCGTATTGGGCTAAGCGGCATCTCAAAGCGCATGAAATGGCGAGGAAAATGCACTATTAAACGTCTAGGGTAGGGCAAACACAGACCCGACTAGATCATTTTCTATTATGGTTAATTTAAGATGTCAGCTAAATTTTATCACATCTGTTCAATTTACGTCGCTCCTATTTCAGATAGCGTACTGGGCTAGGCGGCATCTTAAAGCGCGTGGAATGGCGAGTAAAGTGCACTACTAAGCTTCTATGATAGGGCAATCAGAGACCCGATTAGATCATTTTATATTTTGTTTAATATCAGATTTCAGGGAATTTGTATCACATTTGTTCAATTTACGTCGCTCCTAATTCAGATAGCGTATTCGGCTAAGCGGCATCTCAAAGCGCATGAAATGGCGAATAAAATGCACTCTTAAACTTCTAGGCTAGGGCAAACAGAGACCCGATTAGATCATTTTATATTACGGTTAATTTAAGAATTCAGCAAAATGCTATCACATTTGTTCAATTTACGTCGCTCCTATTTCAGATAGCGTATTGGGCTCGGCGGCATCTTAAAGCGCGTGGAATGGCGAGTGAAATGCACTATTAGACTTCTATGGTAGGGCGATCAGAGACCCGATTAGATCATTTTATATTATGGTTAATTTAAGAATTCAGCAAAATTCTATCACACTTGTTCAATTTACGTCGCTCCTATTTCAGATAGCGTACTGGGCTAGGCGGCATCTTAAAGCGCGTGGAATGGCGAGTAAAATGCACTACTAAACTTCTATGATAGGGCAATCAGAGACCCGATTAGATCATTTTATATTTTGTATAATATCAGATTTCAGGGAATTTCTATCACATTTGTTCAATTTACGTCGCTCCTAATTCAGGTAGCGTATTCGGCTAAGCGGCATCTCAAAGCGCATGAAATGGCGAATGAAATGCACTCTTAAACTTTTAGGCTAGGGCGAACAGAGACCCGATCAGATCATTTTACATTATGGTTAATAAAAGAATTCAGCGAAATTCTATCACATTTTTTCAACTTACGTCGCTTCTATTGCAGATAGCGTATTGGGCTAAGCGACAGCTCAAAGCGCATGAAATGGCGAGTAAAATGCACTATTAAACTTCTAGGGTAGGTCAAACAGAGACCCGATTAGATCATTTTATATTATGGTTAATTTAAGAATTCAGTGAACTTCTATCACACTTGTTCAATTTACGTCGCTCCTATGTCAGATAGCGTAGTGGGCTATGCGGCATCTCGAAGCGCATGAAATGACGAGTAAAATGCACTGTTAAACTTCTAGGGTAGGGCAAACAGGGACCCGATTAGATCATTTTATATTACGGTTAATATAAGAATTCAGCGTAATTCTATCACATTTGTTCAACTTACGTCGCTCCTATTACAGATAGCGTACTGGGCAAGGCGGCATCTCAAAGCGCATGAAATGGCGAGTCAAATGCACTACTAAACTTCTATGATAGGGAAATCAGAGACCCGATCAGATCATTTTACATTATGGTTAATAAAAGAATTCAGCGAAATTCTATCACATTTTTTCAACTTACGTCGCTCCTATTGCAGATAGCGTATTGGGCTAAGCGGCATCTCAAAGCGCATGAAATGGCGAGTGAAATGCACTATTAATCTTCTAGGGTAGGGCAATCAGAGACCCGATTATATCATTTTATATTTTGGTTAATATAATAATTCAGCGAAATTCTCTCACATTTGTTCAATTTACGTCGCTGATATTTCAGATAGCGTATTGGACTAAGCGGCATCTCAAAGCGCAAGAAATGTCGAGTAAAATGTACTATTAAACTTCTATGATAGGGCAATCAGAGACCCGATTAGATCATTTTATATTTTGGTTAATATAAGAATTCAGCGAAATTCTATCACATTTGTTCAACATACGTCGCTCCTATTTCATATAGCGTACTGGGCTTGGCGGCATCTTAAAGCGCGTGGAATGGCGAGTAAAATGCACTATTAAACTTCTATGATAGGGAAATCAGAGACCCGATTAGATCATTTTATATTTTGGTTAATATAAGAATTCAGCGAAATTCTATCACGTTTGTTCAATTTGCGTCGCTCCTATTTCAGATAGCGTATTGGGCTATGCGACGTCTCAAAGCGCATGAAATGACGAGTAAAATGCACTATTAAACTTCTAGGGTAGGGCAAACAGAGACCCGATTAGATCATTTTATATTATGGTTAATTTAAGAATCAGCGAAATTATATCACATTTGTTCAATTTACGTCGCTCCTATTTCAGATAGCGTATTGGGCTAAGCGGCATCTTAAAGCGCGTGGAATGGCGAGTAAAATGCACTATTACACTTCTAGGGTAGGGCAAACAGAGACCCGATTAGATCATTTTATATTATGGTTAATTTAAGAATTCACCGAAATTCTATCACATTTGTTCAACTTACGTCGCTCCTCTTTCAGATAGCGTACTGGGCTAGGCGGAATCTCAAAGCGCGTGGATGGGCGAGTAAAATGCACTACTAAACTTCTATGATCGGCAATCAGAGACCCGATTACATCATTTTATATTTTGGTTAATATAAGAATCAGCGAAATTCTCTCACATTTGTTCAATTTACGTCGCTGATATTTCAGATAGCGTATTGGGCTAAGCGGCATCTCAAAGCGCAAGAAATGTGGAGTAAAATGCACTATTAAACTTCTAGGGTAGGGCAAACAGAGACCCGATAAGATCATTTATATTATGGTTAATTTAAGAATTCAGCGAAATTCTATCACATTTGTTCCATTTACGTCGCTCCTATTTCAGATAGCGTATTGGCTACAGCGGCATCTGAAAGCGCGTGGAATGGCGAGTAAAATGCACTATTACACTTCTAGGGTAGGGCAAACAGAGACCCGATTAGATCATTTTATATTATGGTTAATTTAAGAATTCACCGAAATTCTATCACATTTGTTCAATTTACGTCGCTCCTATTTCAGATAGCGTATTGAGCTAAGCGGCATCTCAAAGCCCATGAAATGGCGATTAAAATGCACTATTAAACTTCTAGGGTAAGGCAAACAGATACCCGATTAGATCATTTTATATTACGGTAATAAGAGAATTCAGCGTAATTCTATCACATTTGTTCAACTTACGTCGCTCCTATTTCAGATAGCGTACTGGGCTAGGCGGCATCTTAAAGCGTGTGGAAGGGCGAGTAAAATGCACTACTAAACTTCTAGGGTAGGGCAAACAGAGACCCGATTAGATCATTTTATATTATGGTTAATTTAAGAATTCAGCAAAATTCTATCACATTTGTTCAATTTATGTCGCTCCTATTTCAGATAGCGTACTGGGCTCGGCGGCATCTTAAAGCGCGTGGAAGGGTGAGTAAAATGCACTACTAATCTTCCATGATAGGGCAATCAGAGACCCGATTAGATCATTTTATATTTTGTTTTATATAAGATTTCAGGGAAATTCTATCACATTTGTTCAATTTACGTCGCTCCTATTTCAGATAGCATATTGGGCTAAGCGGCACCTCAAAGCGCATGAAATGGCGAGTGAAATGCAATATTAAACTTCTAGGGTAGGGCAAACAGAGACCCGATTAGATCATTTTATATTACGGTCAATTTAAGAATTCAGCATAATTCTTTCTCATTTCTTCAATTTACGTCGCTCCTATTTCAGATAGCTTGTTGTTCTTAGCGGCATCTCGAAGCGCATGAAATGACAAGTGAAATGCACTATTAAACTTCTAGGGTAGGGCAAATAGAGACCCGATTAGATCATTTTATATTACGGTTAATATAAGAATTCAGCGAAATTCTATCACATTTGTTCAATTTACGTCGTTCCTATTTCAGATAGCGTACTGGGCTAGGCGGCATCTTAAAGCGCGTTGAAAGGCGAGTAAAATACCCGATTAAACATCTATGATAGGCCAATCAGAGACCCGATTAGATCATTTTATATTTTGTTTAATATAAGATTTCAGGGAAATTCTGTCACATTTGTTCAATTTACGTCGCTCCTATTTCAGATAGCTTATTGGGCTAAGCGGCATCTCAAAGCGCAAGAAATGGCGAGTAAAATGCACTATTAAACTTCTAGGGTAGGGCAAACAGAGACCCGCTTAGATCATTTTATATTTTCGTTAATATAAGAATTCAGCGAAATTCTATCACATTTGTTCAATTTACGTCGCTCCTATTTCAGATAGCGTATTGGGCTAAGCGGCATCTCAAAGCGCAAGAAATGGCGAGTAAAATGCACTATTAAACTTCTAGGGTAGGGCAAACAGAGACCCGATTAGATCATTTTATATTATGATTAATTTAAGAAGTCAGCAAAATTCTATCACATTTGTTCAATTTACGTGGTTCCTATTTCAGATAGCGTACTGGGCTAGGCGGCATCTTAAAGCGCGTGGAAAGGCGAGTAAAATGCACTATTAAACTTCTATGATAGGGCAATCAGAGACCCGATTAGATCATTTTATATTACGGTTAATATAAGAATTCAGGGTAATTCTATCACATTTGTTCAACTTAGGTCGCTCCTATTTCAGATAGCGCACTGGGCTAGGCGGTATCTTAAAGCGCGTGGAATGGCGAGTAAAATGCACTACTAAGCTACTATGATAGAGCAATCAGCGACCCGATTAGGTCATTTTATATTTTGGTTAATATAAGAATTCAGCGAAATTCTATCACATTTGTTCAATTTACGTCGCTCCTATTAAAGATAGCGTATTGGGCTAAGCGACATCTGAAAGCGCATGAAACGGATAGTAAAATGCACTATTAAACTTCTAGGGTAGGGCAAACAGAGACCCGATTAGATCATTTTATATTATGGTTAATTTAAGAATTCAGCGAAATTCTATCACATTTGTTCAATTTACGTCGCTCATATTTCAGATAGCGTATTGGGCTAAGCGGCATCTCAAAGCGCATGGAATGGCGAGTAAAATGCACTATTAAACTTCTAGGGTAGGGCAATCAGAGACCCGATTAGATCATTATATATTTTGGTTAATATAAGAATTCAGCGAAATTCTATCACATTTGTTCAATTTATATCGCTCCTATTTCAGATAGCGTATTGGGCTAAGCGGCATCTCAAAGCGCATGAAATTAGTAGTAAAATGCACTATTAAAGTTCTAGGGTAGGGCAAACAGAAACCCGACTAGATCATTTTATATTACGGTTAATTTAAGAATTCAGCGAAATACTATCACATTCGTTCAATTTACGTCGCTCCCATTTCAGATAGCGTATTGGTAAAAGCGGCATCTCAAAGCGCATGAAATGACGAGTAAAATGCACTATTAAACTTCTAGGGCAGGGCAAGCAGAGACGCGATTACATCATCTCATATTATGGTTAATTTAAGAATTCAGCAAAATTCTATCACATTTGTTCAATTGACGTCGCTCATATTTCAGATAGCGTATTGGGCTAAGCGGCATCTTAAAGCGCATGAAATGGCGAGTAAAATGCACTATTAAACTTCTATGCTAGGGCAATCAGAGACCCGATTAGATCATTTTACATTAAGGTTAATATAAGAATTCAGCGAAATTCTATCACATTTGTTCAATTTACGTCGCTCCTATTTCAGATAGCGTATTGGGCTAAGCGGCATCTCAAAGCGCAAGAAATGGCGAGTAAAATGCACTATTAAACTTCTAGGGTAGGGCAAACAGAGACCCGATTAGATCATTTTATATTATGATTAATTTAAGAAGTCAGCAAAATTCTATCACATTTGTTCAATTTACGTGGTTCCTATTTCAGATAGCGTACTGGTCTAGGCGGCATCTTAAAGCGCGTGGAAAGGCGAGTAAAATGCACTATTAAACTTCTATGATAGGGCAATCAGAGACCCGATTAGATCATTTTATATTTTGTTTAATACAAGATTTCAGGGAAATTCTATCACATTTGTTCAATTTACGTCGCTCCTATTTCAGATAGCGTATTGGGCTAAGCGGCATCTCAAAGCGCATGAAATGGCGAGTGAAAGGCACTCTTAAACTTCTAGGGTAGGGTGAACAGAGAACCGATTAGATCATTTTATATTACGGTTAATATAAGAATTCAGCGTAATTCTATCACATTTGTTCAACTTACGTCGCTCCTACTTCAGATAGCGTACTGGGCTCGACGGCATCTTAAAGCGCAAGAAATGGAGAGTAAAATGCACTATTAAACTTCTAGGGTAGGGCAAACAGAGACCCGATAAGATGATTTTATATTATGGTTAATTTAAGAATTCAGCGAAACTCTATCATATTTGTTCAATTTACGTCGCTCCTATTTCAGATAGCGTATTGGGCTAAGCGGCATCTCAAAGCGCATGAAATGGCGAGTAAAATGCACTATTAAACTTCTAGGGTAGGGCAAGCAGAGACCCGATTACATCATCTAATATTATGGTTAATTTAAGAATTCAGCAAAATTCTATCACATTTGTTCAATTTACGTCGCTCCTATTTCAGATAGCGTATTGGGCTAAGCGGCATCTCAAAGCGCATGAAATGGCGAGTGAAATGCACTATTAGACTTCTATGGTAGGGCGAAAAGAGACCCGAGTAGATCATTTTACATTAAGGTTAATATAAGAATTCAGGGAAATTCTATCACATTTGATCAATTTACGTCGCTCCTATTCCAGATAGCGTGTTGGGCTATGCGGCATCTCAAAGCACATGAAATGGCGAGTAAAATGCACTATTAAACTTCGAGGGTAGGTCAAACAGAGACCCGATTAGATCATTTTATATTATGGTTAATTTAAGAATTCAGTGAAATTCTATCACACTTGTTCAATTTACGTCGCTCCTATTTCAGATAGCGTATTGGGCTAAGCGGCATTTCAAAGCGCATGAAATGAAGAGTAAACTGCCCTATTAAACTTCTAGGATAAGGCAAACAGAGACCCGATTAGATCATTTTATATTACGGTAAATATAAGAATTTGGCGTAATTATATCACATTTGTTCAATTTACGTCGCTGCTATTCCAGATAGCTTATTGTGCTTAGCGGCATCTCAAAGCGCATGAAATGACGAGTGAAATGCACTATTAAACTTCTAGGATAAGGCAAACAGAGACCCGATTAGATCATTTTATATTTTGGTTAATATAAGAATTCAGCGAAATTCTATCACATTTGTTCAATTTACGTCGCTCATATTTCAGATAGCGAACTGGGCTATGCGGCATCTTAAAGCGCGCGGAATGGCGAGTAAAATGCACTATTAAACTTCTATGCTAGGGCAATCAGAGACCCGATTAGATCATTTTACATTTTGGTTAATATAAGAATTCAGTGAAATTCTATCACATTTGTTCAATTTACGTCACTCCTATTTCAGACAGCGTGTTGGGCTAAGCGGCACCTCAAAGCGCATGAAATGGCGAGTAAAATGCACTATTAAACTTCTAGGGTAGGGCAATCAGAGACCCGATTAGATCATTTTATATTTTGGTTAATTTAAGAATTCAACGAAATTCTATCACATTTGTTCAATTTACGTCGCTCCTATTACAGATAGCGTATTGGGCTAAGCGGCATCTCAAAGCGCATGAAATGCCGAGTAAAACGCACTATTAAACATCTAGGGTAGGGCAAACAGAGACCCGATTAGATCATTTTACATTATGGTTAATAAAAGAATTCAGCGAAATTCTATCACATTTGTTCAATTTACGTCGCTCCTATTCCAGATAGCGTATTGGGCTAAGCGGCATCTCAAAGCGCATGAAATTACAAGTGAAATGCACTATTAAACTTCTAGGGTAGGACAAACAGAGACCCGATTAGATCATTTTATATTATGGTTAATTTAAGAATTCAGCAAAATCCTATCACATTTGTTCAATTTACGTCGCTCCGATTTCAGATAGCGTACTGGACTAAGCGGCATCTTAAAGCGCGTGGAATGCCGAGTAAAATGCACTATTAAACTCCTATGGTAGGGCAATCAGAGACCCGATTAGATCATTTTATATTTTGTTTTATATAAGATTTCAGGGAAATTCTATCACATTTGTTCAATTTAGGCCGCTCCTATTTCAGATAGCGTATTGGGCTAAGCGGCATCTCAAAGCTCATGAAATGGCGAGCAAAATGCACTATTAAACTTCTAGGGTATGGCAAACAGAGTCCCGATTAGATCATTTTATATTATGGTTAATTTAAGAATTTAACGAAATTCTATCACACTTGTTCTATTTACGTCGCTCCTATTGCAGATAGCGTATTGGGCTAAGCGGCATCTCAAAGCGCATGAAATGGCGAGTAAAATGCACTATTAAAGTTCTCGGGTAAGGCAAACAGGGACCCGATTAGATCATTTTATATTACGGTTAATATAAGAATTCAGCGTAATTCTATCACATTTGTTAAACTTACGTCGCTCCTATTCCAGATAGCGTCTTGGGCTAAGCGGCATCTCAAAGCGCATGAAATTACGAGTGAAATGCACTATTAAACTTCTAGGGTAGGGCAAACAGAGACCCGATTAGATCATTTTACATTATGGTTAATAAAAGAATTCAGCGAAATTCTATCACATTTGTTCAATTTACGTCGCTCCTATTCCAGATAGCGTATTGGGCTAAGCGGCATCTCAAAGCGCATGAAATGGCGAGTAAAATGCACTAGTAACCTTCTAGGGTAGGGCAATCTGAGACACGATTAGATCATTTTATATTTTGTTTTATATAAGATTTCAGGGAAATTCTATCACATTTGTTCAATTTAGGCCGCTCCTATTTCAGATAGCGTATTGGGCTAAGCGGCATCTCAAAGCGCATGAAATGGCGAGTAAAATGCACTATTAAAGTTCTAGGGTAAGGCAAACAGGGACCCGATTAGATCATTTTATATTACGGTTAATATAAGAATTCAGCGTAATTCTATCACATTTGTTAAACTTACGTCGCTCCTATTTCAGATAGCGTACTGGGCTAAGCGGCATCTTAGAGCGCATGAAATGATGAGTGAAATGCACTATTAAACTTCTATGATAGGGCAATCAGAGACCCGATTAGATCATTCTATATTTTGGTTAATTTAAGAATTCAACGAAATCCTATCACATTTGTTCAATTTACGTCGCTCCTATTACAGATAGCGTATTGGGCTAAGCGGCATCTCAAAGCGCATGAAATGCCGAGTAAAACGCACTATTAAACTTCTAGGGTAGGGCAAACAGAGACCCGATTAGATCATTTTACATTAATGTTAATATGAGAATTCAGCGAAATTCTATCACATTTGTTCAATTTACGTCGTTCCTATTTCAGATAGCGTACTGGGCTAGGCGGCATCTCAAATCGCGTGGAAAGGCGTTTAAAATGCACTATTAAGCTTCTAGGATAGGGCAATAAGAGACCCGATTAGATCATTTTATATTTTGGTTAATATAAGAATTCAGCAAAATACTATCACATTTGTTCAATTTACGTCGCTCCTATTTCAGATAGTGTGTTGGGATAAGCGGCATCTCAAAGCGCATGAAATGGCGTGTAAAATGCACTATTAAACTTCTAGGGTAAGGCAAACAGGGACCCGATTAGATCATTTTATATTACGGTTAATATAAGAATTCAGCGTAATTCTATCACATTTGTTAAACTTACGTCGCTCCTATTTCAGATAGCGTACTGGGCTAAGCGGCATCTTAAAGCGCATGAAATGATGAGTGAAATGCACTATTAAACTTCTATGATAGGGCAATCAGACACCCGATTAGATCATTTTATATTTTGGTTAATTTAAGAATTCAACGAAATTCTATCACATTTGTTCAATTTACGTCGCTCCTATTACAGATAGCGTATTGGGCTAAGCGGCATCTCAAAGCGCATGAAATGCCGAGTAAAACGCGCTATTAAACATCTAGAGTAGGGCAAACAGAGACCCGATTAGATCATTTTACATTATGGTTAATAAAAGAATTCAGCGAAATTCTATCACATTTGTTCAATTTACGTCGCTCCTATTCCAGATAGCGTATTGGGCTAAGCGGCATCTCAAAGCGCATGAAATTACGAGTGAAATGCACTATTAAACTTCTAAGGTAGGACAAACAGAGACCCGATTAGATCATTTTACATTATGGTTAATAAAAGAATTCAGCGAAATGCTATCACATTTGTTCAATTTACGTCGCTCCTATTCCAGATAGCGTATTGGGCTAAGCGGCAGCTCAAAGCGCATGAAATTACGAGTGAAATGCACTATTAAACTTCTAGGGTAGGACAAACAGAGACCCGATTAGATCATTTTATATTATGGTTAATTTAAGAATTCAGCAAAATTCTATCACATTTGTTCAATTTACGTCGCTCCGATTTCAGATAGCGTACTGGACTAAGCGGCATCTTAAAGCGCGTGGAATGGCGAGTAAAATGCACTATTAAACTCCTATGGTACGGCAATCAGAGACCCGATTAGATCATTTTATATTTTGTTTAATATAAGATTTCAGGGAAATTCTATCGCATTTGTTCAATTTACGTCGCTCCTATTTCAGATAGCGTATTCGGCTAAGCGGCATCTCAAAGCGCATGAAATGGCGAATAAAATGCACTCTTAAACTTCTAGGCTAGGGCGAACAGAGACCCGATCAGATCATTTTATATTTTGTTTAATATAAGATTTCAGGGAAATTCTGTCGCATTTGTTCAATTTACGTCGCTCCTATTTCAGATAGCGTATTGGGCTAGGCGGCATCTCGAGGCCCATGAAATGACGAGTGAAATGCAACATTAAACTTCTAGGGACGGGCGAACAGAGAACCGATTAGATCATTTAACATTAAGGTTAATATAAGAATTCAGCGAAATTCTATCACATTTGTTCAATTTACGTCGCTCATATTTCAGATAGCGTATAGTGCTAAGCGGCATCTCAAAGCGTATGAAATGGCGAGTAAAATGCACTCCTAAATTTCTATGATAGGGCTGAGGTGTATGGTGTGCGTAATGGATAACTCCGATTTGCGTTACACGCTCAATTTATTTACAATTAATATAACAGAATAAGAACAGGTATTGTCTGCGTCGCACGGTCGTACACGTGGTGAGTCGTAAGAGGTTCTGCCTCGTGTTCTCGTATGGTGACCGCGGCGCGCGGTCAGAAAACAACAGAAAAAAAACTCGTCGCGCAATCGGCAACCGCCGTCCGTTGCCGGTCTACGACGCGCCTGTGTTCGTACACTTTTAAAGAAAGATAGACCGTAAGCATTTAAAGAAAAGAAACTAAGCGAGGGTAATATCTCGATCTTTCACGGCAGGGATGTGGTAGCAGTGCCGTAGCTGCTACATCACCCCCCTGCCAGTGATTTACCTAATCACGAAAATCCAGCTTGAAATCTGTCGAGAAATCGTACTCGCCTACCTGCGCGGGTGGTAAATTGTGGTGTTACAATATCGCGAGATACATTTGGTTCTGTGTCGGAATTATTACAATTTTTATGTGTTAAATGATCACTTACAATATACGCGGGTTTTAACCTCTCGATTGAAATTGTGACATGTTTTCCTTGACGGTCTATTAGAAAAGTTTTATGTCCGCGGCTAATGACACGATATGGTCCATCATAAGGTTGTTGTAGAATGCCTTTCGATGCGTCGTGTCGTACGAAAACATGCTCGGAACTGGCAAGGTCTTTGTACACGAAGGTCCGCCGTGACCCATGGTGAGAACCTGCGACTGGGCTCAGATCCTGGAAATGTTGTCGCAGTTCCTTTACAAATGAAGTTGCGTCAGTGTCAGCTTCACCTGGACGCGGAGACAAGAATTCTCCAGGAAGTCGCAATGGTTCGCCGTACACCAACTCTGCTGTCGTTGCTTTTAAATCTTCCCTCCAGGCTGAACGAATACCCAGCAACGTGGTGGGAAGAATCTCTGTCCAACGTTGATTTTCATGGCAACGTATGGCTGCCTTTAACTGACGGTGGAACCTTTCCACCATCCCATTAGCCGCCGGGTGATATGCCGTAGTTCTTAGATGTCTGCTACCTGTTAACAAACTTAATTGTTAAAAAAGATTGGACTCAAACTGTCTACCTTGGTCCGTGGTGATCCTTAGCGGCGTTCCAAACCGAACAATCCACCCCTCGTAAAAGGCTCGAGCTACTGTGGCTGCTTCCTGGTCGCGGAGAGGTATTGCTTCAGGCCAGCGCGTAAAGCGATCCACGCAGGTAAGGCAATATCTGTATCCTTCGGAGACCGGTAGGATGACAATGTCCAAATGAACATGTTCGAACCTCGCCGATGGTCGCGAAAAAGAACCGAGGGGTGCTGATACGTGCCTGGTGATCTTGGAGCGTTGACATTGGATACAGTTCCGGGCCCATCTTCTGCAGTCTGTTTTGATCGATGGCCAAACGTACCTTTGCGTGATCAGTTTGACAGTGGCGTTGATTCCTGGATGCGGTATTTTGTGTAGTGCGTTGAATGCAGTTTGACGAAACGATTTTGTGAGGAAAGGGCGAACGGTGTCT
The DNA here is from genome assembly GCA_916610135.2 of Macropis europaea. Lineage (NCBI taxonomy): Eukaryota > Metazoa > Arthropoda > Insecta > Hymenoptera > Melittidae > Macropis > Macropis europaea. The sequence continues at coordinate 48,700 of CAKAJE020001236.1, read as the reverse complement.
GTAGATATGTCACAGTAAATTTGTTGTGTACTTCCAGGAATGGATATGCGTTTTAAATTCAAACCGGTGTTGCCTTGTAAGTACGTCAGTAATTCCTCGTCTTCTTCTTGCGATTTGGCCAGCATTTCAAAATCCAAAGTCTCTTCGATTTCGTCCACTCTTGACAACGCATCGGCGACAACGTTATCTCGACCTGCTACGTGGCGGATGTCCGTTGAGAATTCACTAATGAAGCTGAGATATCGAAATTGTCTTGGGGTGAATTTTTCTGGTTTCTGTTGGAAAGCGTAAATGATTGGTTTATGGTCTGTGAAGATAGTGAAAGTTCTTCCCTCGATCATATGACGGAAATATTTGACTGCGAGGTAGATAGCGAGTAATTCTCTGTCGTATGTAGCGTATTTCTGTTCCGTTGAGCTGAGTTTTTTTGAAAAGAAACCCAGTGGTTCCCAATTATCACCGATGCGTTGTTGAAGCGCGGCGCCAACAGCAGAATTCGAGGCGTCGCATATGATGGCCAATGGTGCGTCGATTTCAGGGTGTGTTAGTAGAGTAGCCTCTACTAACGCCTTTTTAGAGTCTTCAAATGCTGCGGTGGCGTCTGGTGTCCAATTTACAGGTGCGCTGCCTTTTATATTGTCCGGCAGCATGTCGTTCAGAGGTGCATGTACCTGTGCGGCTTTAGGTATGAAACGTCTATAAAAATTTACCATACCTAAAAACTGCCGTAATTGTTTCGCTGTGGTCGGCCGTGGATACTTTAAAATGGCCTCAACCTTTTCGGTGGATGGTCGGGTGCCTGATTCCGACACCAGGTAGCCTAAAAATTTTAACTCCGTCCTTCCGAAGATACATTTTGCAGTATTTATCACTATACCGTATTGTTTTAGCCGTTCAAAAACTATCTTGAGGTGTTGAAGGTGTTCCTCTTCGGATGTTGAAGCCACCAGTATGTCGTCAATGTATGCGAAACAAAAGTTCAAACCTCGCAACGCTTCATCGATAAAGCGCTGAAAGGTTTGAGCCGCGTTGCGTAACCCAAACGACATGAACGGAAATTCGAATAATCCGAAAGGAGTGGTAATAGCTGTCTTCGGAATATCTTCGGGTGCAACGGGGATTTGGTTGTAAGCTCGAACGAGATCAATGGTAGAAAAAATTTTCTTACCCCGCAAAGTTTGTGTAAAATCTTCAATATGCCTGACGGGATATCGGTCCGGCAAGGTCCTGGCGTTGAGAGCACGATAATCGCCACATGGTCTCCATTCGTCACTTCCTTTTTTGGGTACCATGTGCAAAGGTGACGACCAGCTACTCTCCGACGGTCGGGTTGTTCCTAATCGCGACATGGTTTCAAATTCCTTTTTGGCTGCCTGTAGCCTACCTGGTGCAAGACGCCGTGGTTTGCAGGTAACAGGTGGACCTGGCGCAGTACGAATGTGGTGCATCGTGCTGTGTTTTGGTTCGGAAGGTGTTCCTTCCGGTTTCGTAATTTCGGGAAATCGCTGGAGTAGAACATGATAAGCGGATTCCCCGAAGACTGTTTTGATGCTCGGGACGGCTTCGCGGGCAGGCATTCCTCGTGTCGAGAGAGACGTCACTTGATCTAAGAGACGGCGATTGCGAACGTCTACCATTAGTCCGAAGTGAGCGAGGAAATCGACCCCGATTATGGGCCTGGAGACGTCGGCGATTACGAATCTCCATGTGAAAACCCGACGTAACCCTAAATTGAGAGTTAAAGTCGTAGTCCCGTACGTTGCGATGGTGGTGCCATTTGCTGCGGAAAGCTCGTAGGATGATTTTTCGCGCCGTCCTCGGATCATTGCTCGTGGAAAGACACAGAGGTCGGCGCCTGTGTCGACCAAAAATTGCGTCTTCGTGTCGTGATCGATGACGAAGAGACGGCGTAAAGTCGGGCTGGGGTCGCTAGCCGTCGTTAACGACTGCCCGGAATGTTTCCCGCCTGGAAGGTGCACGGCTTAATGCAGTCCCTTGCGTCGGTACCGAAACTCCAGTGGTACCAGCATATTCCATCCTTGCCATGTGTGCGCTTCCTCGATCGAGATCCGGAACGGCTCCGAGGACGTGAACGGGATCGAGGCTCCCTATCTCTCCGCGAGGTACGATCGCTCGTCATTTCTTGACGAAGCGCCGCTATTTCTTCTCGTAGCGACAGAGCGAGCTGCGACATTTTCAGTTGCAATAAAGCCTCGAGGGACCTACCTGCGTCGATTTCCTGCGGCGCCGGGGGTGACGCTTCGGCAATTTGATGGCGATGAGGCCTGGCATCGGTGATAGCGTCCGCCAGCTCGGCCACTTTGTCCAGTTCCGTGTCCTTCTGCGTGGCTAAAATTACCTGCGTGCTCGTCGGTAACCTCCCTAGCCAAAGGGTTCGCAATAAGGCGTCTGATACTTGCGTCCCGGCTAGGCTGCGCAGATGCCTCAAAAATTGCGAAGGTTTCCGATCGCCGATTTCCTCATGCTCCAGGAGGCGTCGCGTCTTCTGCTCTTGAGACACGCTCAAACGTCGGATCAGCTCGGTTTTTAGTTTTTCATACTGACCGGTCGCTGGCGGGTTCATTATTATGTCTCGAACCTCTGTGGCGTAACGTGGATCCAGGGCACTCAGGATATACCCGAACCTGGTGCTGTCGGTGGTCACTCCGGATACCTCGAAACTCCTTTCCACCATGCTGAACCACATTTCCGGATCGCTAGGACAAAAATCCGGTATACGAACGGCGACTCTTTCTATCGACGCTCTGCTCGTGGAGGCCTTGGCAGGGATATCCATGTTCATGGCTGTATTGCTGCTTCAGCGGAGAGATCACTTACACTTTTAGCAGTTCTGCGCGAATTACACTATTGTATAAAAAGTTCACGGAAGTCTTTAAAAAAAATAGTCGATGGAGAGAAGAGAAAAAAAAAAATTGTCTTGTCACGATCACGATCACGATCACAATCACTTCACGATCACGTCGCGATCACGTCGGGATCACGTCGGGGTCACCAATAATTGAGGTGTATGGTGTGCGTAATGGATAACTCCGATTTGCGTTACACGCTCAATTTATTTACAATTAATATAACAGAATAAGAACAGGTATTGTCTGCGTCGCACGGTCGTACACGTGGTGAGTCGTAAGAGGTTCTGCCTCGTGTTCTCGTATGGTGACCGCGGCGCGCGGTCAGAAAACAACAGAAAAAAAACTCGTCGCGCAATCGGCAACCGTCGTCCGTTGCCGGTCTACGACGCGCCTGTGTTCGTACACTTTTAAAGAAAGATAGACCGTAAGCATTTAAAGAAAAGAAACTAAGCGAGGGTAATATCTCGATCTTTCACGGCAGGGATGTGGTAGCAGTGCCGTAGCTGCTACAGGGCAATCAGAGATCCGATTAGATCATTTTATATTTTGTTTAATATAAGATTTCAGGGAAATTCTATCACATTTGTTCAATTTGCGTCGCTCATATTTCAGATAGCGTATTGCGCTAAGCGGCATCTCAAAGCGCAGGAAATGGCGAGTAAAATGCACTCTTATACTTCTAGAGCAGAGCAAACAGAGACCCGATTGGATCATTTTGTATTATGGTTAATTTAAGAATTCAGCAAAATTCTATCACATTTGTTCAATTTACGTCGCTCCTATTTAAGATAGCGTACGGCGCTAGGTGGCATCTTAAAGCGCGTGGAATGGCGAGTGAAATGCACCATTAAACTTCGATGATAGGGCAATCAGAGACCCGATTAGATCATTTTATATTTTGGTTAATATAAGAATAAAGCGAAATTCTATCACATTTGTTCAAATTACGTCGCTCCTATTTCAGATAGCGTATTGGGCTAAGCGGCATCTCAAAGCGCATGAAATGGCGAGTAAGATGTACTATTAAACTTCTAGGATAAGGCAAACAGAGAACCGATTAGATCATTTTATATTACGGATAATATAAGAATTCAGCGTAATTCTATCACATTTGTTAAACTTACGTCGCTCCTATTTCAAATAGCGTACTGGGCTGGGCGGCATCATAAAGCGCGTGGAAGGGCGAGTAAAATGCACTCTTAAACTTCTAGGCTATGGCGAACAGAGACCCTATTAGATCATTGTATATTATGGTTAATTAAAGAATTCAACGAAATTCTATCACACTCGTTCAATTTACGTCGCTCCTATTTCAGATAGGGTATTGGGCTAAGCGGCATCTCAAAGCGCATGAAACGCCGAGTAAAACGCACTATTAAACATCTGGAGTAGGGCAAACAGAGACCCGATTAGATCATTTTACATTATGGTTAATAAAAGAATTCAGCGAAACTCTATCACATTTGTTCAATTTACGTCGCTCCTATTCCAGATAGCGTATTGGGCTAAGCGGCATCTCAAAGCGCATGAAATTACGAGTGAAATGCACTATTAAACTTCTAAGGTAGGACAAACAGAGACCCGATTAGATCATTTTACATTATGGTTAATAAAAGAATTCAGCGAAATGCTATCACATTTGTTCAATTTACGTCGCTCCTATTCCAGATAGGGTATTGGGCTAAGCGGCAGCTCAAAGCGCATGAAATTACGAGTGAAATGCACTATTAAACTTCTAGGGTAGGACAAACAGAGACCCGATTAGATCATTTTATATTATGGTTAATTTAAGAATTCAGCAAAATTCTATCACATTTGTCCAATTTACGTCGCTCCGATTTCAGATAGCGTACTGGACTAAGCGGCATCTTAAAGCGCGTGGAATGGCGAGTAAAATGCACTATTAAACTCCTATGGTACGGCAATCAGAGACCCGATTAGATCATTTTATATTTTGTTTAATATAAGATTTCAGGGAAATTCTATCGCATTTGTTCAATTTACGTCGCTCCTATTTCAGATAGCGTATTCGGCTAAGCGGCATCTCAAAGCGCATGAAATGGCGAATAAAATGCACTCTTAAACTTCTAGGCTAGGGCGAACAGAGACCCGATCAGATCATTTTATATTTTGTTTAATATAAGATTTCAGGGAAATTCTATCGCATTTGTTCAATTTACGTCGCTCCTATTTCAGATAGCGTATTGGGCTAGGCGGCATCTCGAGGCGCATGAAATGACGAGTGAAATGCAACATTAAACTTCTAGGGACGGGCGAACAGAGAACCGATTAGATCATTTAACATTAAGGTTAATATAAGAATTCAGCGAAATTCTATCACATTTGTTCAATTTACGTCGCTCATATTTCAGATAGCGTATAGTGCTAAGTGGCATCTCAAAGCGTATGAAATGGCAAGTAAAATGCACTCCTAAATTTCTATGATAGGGCAATCAGAGATCCGATTAGATCATTTTATATTTTGTTTAATATAAGATTTCAGGGAAATTCTATCACATTTGTTCAATTTGCGTCGCTCATATTTCAGATAGCGTATTGCGCTAAGCGGCATCTCGAAGCGCAGGAAATGGCGAGTAAAATGCACTCTTATACTTCTAGAGCAGAGCAAACAGAGACCCGATTGGATCATTTTGTATTATGGTTAATTTAAGAATTCAGCAAAATTCTATCACATTTGTTCAATTTACGTCGCTCCTATTTAAGATAGCGTACTGCGCCAGGTGGCATCTTAAAGCGCGTGGAATGGCGAGTGAAATGCACCATTAAACATCGATGATAGGGCAATCAGAGACCCGATTAGATCATTTTATATTTTGGTTAATATAAGAATAAAGCGAAATTCTATCACATTTGTTCAAATTACGTCGCTCCTATTTCAGATAGCGTATTGGGCTAAGCGGCATCTCAAAGCGCATGAAATGGCGAGTAAGATGTACTATTAAACTTCTAGGATAAGGCAAACAGAGAACCGATTAGATCATTTTATATTACGGATAATATAAGAATTCAGCGTAATTCTATCACATTTGTTAAACTTACGTCGCTCCTATTTCAAATAGCGTACTGGGCTGGGCGGCATCATAAAGCGCGTGGAAGGGCGAGTAAAATGCACTCTTAAACTTCTAGGCTATGGCGAACAGAGACCCTATTAGATCATTGTATATTATGGTTAATTTAAGAATTCAACGAAATTCTATCACACTCGTTCAATTTACGTCGCTCCTATTTCAGATAGGGTATTGGGCTAAGCGGCATCTCAAAGCGCATGAAATGGCGAGTAAAATGCGCTATTAAACTTCTAGGGTAAGGCAAACAGTGACCCGATTAGATCATTTTATATTATGGTTAATTTAAGAATTCAGCGTAATTCTATCACATTTGTTCAATTTACGTCGCCCCTATTTCAAATAGCGTATTGTGCTAAGCGGCATCTCAAAGCGCATGAAATGGCGAGTGAAATGCACTATTAGACTTCTACGGTAGGGCGAACAGAGACACGATTAGATCATTTTACATTAAGCTTAATATAAGAATTCAGGGAAATTCTATCACATTTGTTCAATTTACGTCGCTCCTATTCCAGATAGCGTATTGGGCTATGCGGCAGCTTAAAGCACATGAAATGGCGAGTAAAATGCACTATCAAACTTCTATGATAGGGCAAACAGAGGCCCGATTACATCATTTTATATAACGGTTAATATAAGAATTCAGCGTAATTCTATCACATTTGTTCAACTTACGTAGCTCCTATTTCAGATACCGTACTGGGCTAGGTGGCATCATAAAGCGCGTGGAATGGCGAGTAAAATGCACTACTAAACTTCTATGATAGGGCAACCAGAGACCCGATTAGATCATTTTATATTTTGTTTAATATAAGATTTCAGGGAAATTCTATCGCATTTGTTCAATTTACGTCGCTTCTATTTCAGATAGCGTATTGGGCAAAGCGGCATCTCGAAGCGTATGAAATGGCGAATAAAATGCACTATTAAAGTTCTAGGCTAGGGCGAACAGAGATCCGATTAGATCATTTTACATTATGGTTAATAAAAGAGTTCAGCGAAATTCTATCACATTTGTTCAACTTATATCGCTCCTATTTCAGATAGCGTATTAGGCTAAGCGGCATCTCAAAGCGCATGAAATGGCGAGTAAAATGCACTATTAAACTTCTAGGGTAAGGCAAACAGAGACCCGATTAGATCATTTTATATTACGGTTAATATAAGAATGCAGCGTAATTCTATCACATTTGTTCAAGTTACGTCGCTCATATTTCAGATAGCGTACTGGGCTAGGCGGCATCTTAAAGCGCGTGGAATGGCGAGTAAAATTCACTACTAATCTTCTATGATAGGGCAATCAGAGACCCGATTAGATCATTTTATATTTTGTTTAATATAAGATTTCAGGGAAATTCTACCACATTGGTTCAATTTACGTCGCTCCTATTTCAGATAGCGTATTGGGCTAAGCGGCATCTCAAAGCGCATGAAATGGCGAGTAAAATGCACTATTAAACTTCTAGGATAAGGCAAACAGAGAACCGATTAGATCATTTTATATTACGGATAATATAAGAATTCAGCGTAATTCTATCACATTTGATCAATTTACGTCGCCCCTCTTTCAAATAGCATATTGTGCTAAGCGGCATCTCAAAGCGCATGAAATGGCGAGTGAAATGCACTATTAGACATCTATGGTAGGGCGAACAGAGACACGATTAGATCATTTTACATTAAGCTTAATATAAGAATTCAGGGAAATTCTATCACATTTGTTCAATTTACGTCGCTCCTATTTCAGATAGCGTATTGGGCTAAGCGGCATCTCAGAGCGCATGAAATGGCGAGTGAAATGCACTATATGACTTCTATGGTAGGGCGAACAGAGACCCGATTAGATCATTTTACATTGAGGTTAATATAAGAATTCACAGAAATTCTATCACATTTGTTCAATTTACGTCGCTCCTATTTCAGATAGCGTATTGGGCTATGCGGCATCTCAAAGCGCATGAAATGGCGACTAAAATGCTCTGTTAAACTTCTAGGCTATGGCGAACAGAGACCCTATTAGATCATTGTATATTATGGTTAATTTAAGAATTAAACGAAATTCTATCACACTCGTTCAATTTACGTCGCTCCTATTTCAGATAGGGTATTGGGCTAAGCGGCATCTCAAAGCGCATGAAATGCCGAGTAAAACGCACTATTAAACATCTAGAGTAGGGCAAACAGAGACCCGATTAGATCATTTTACATTATGGTTAATAAAAGAATTCAGCGAAATTCTATCACATTTGTTCAATTTGCGTCGCTCCTATTCCAGATAGCGTATTGGGCTAAGCGGCATCTCAAAGCGCATGAAATTACGAGTGAAATGCACTATTAAACTTCTAAGGTAGGACAAACAGAGACCCGATTAGATCATTTTACGTTATGGTTAATAAAAGAATTCAGCGAAATGCTATCACATTTGTTCAATTTACGTCGCTCCTATTCCAGATAGCGTATTGGGCTAAGCGGCAGCTCAAAGCGCATGAAATTACGAGTGAAATGCACTATTAAACTTCTAGGGTAGGACAAACAGAGACCCGATTAGATCATTTTATATTATGGTTAATTTAAGAATTCAGCAAAATTCTATCACATTTGTTCAATTTACGTCGCTCCGATTTCAGATAGCGTACTGGACTAAGCGGCATCTTAAAGCGCGTTGAATGGCGTGTAAAATGCACTATTAAACTCCTATGGTACGGCAATCAGAGACCCGATTAGATCATTTTATATTTTGTTTAATATAAGATTTCAGGGAAATTCTATCGCATTTGTTCAATTTACGTCGCGCCTATTTCAGATAGCGTATTCGGCTAAGCGGCATCTCAAAGCGCGTGAAATGGCGAATAAAATGCACTCTTAAACTTCTAGGCTAGTGCGAACAGAGACCCGATCAGATCATTTTATATTTTGTTTAATATAAGATTTCAGGGAAATTCTATCGCATTTGTTCAATTTACGTCGCTCCTATTTCAGATAGCGTATTGGGCTAGGCGGCATCTCGAGGCGCATGAAATGACGAGTGAAATGCAACATTAAACTTCTAGGGACGGGCGAACAGAGAACCGATTAGATCATTTAACATTAAGGTTAATATAAGAATTCAGCGAAATTCTATCACATTTGTTCAATTTACGTCGCTCATATTTCAGATAGCGTATAGTGCTAAGCGGCATCTCAAAGCGTATGAAATGGCGAGTAAAATGCACTCCTAAATTTCTATGATAGGGCAATCAGAGATCCGATTAGATCATTTTATATTTTGTTTAATATAAGATTTCAGGGAAATTCTATCACATTTGTTCAATTTGCGTCGCTCATATTTCAGATAGCGTATTGCGCTAAGCGGCATCTCAAAGCGCAGGAAATGGCGAGTAAAATGCACTCTTATACTTCTAGAGCAGAGCAAACAGAGACCCGATTGGATCATTTTGTATTATGGTTAATTTAAGAATTCAGCAAAATTCTATCACATTTGATCAATTTACGTCGCCCCTATTTCAAATAGCGCATTGTGCTAAGCGGCAACTGAAAGCGCATGAAATGGCGAGTGAAATGCACTATTAGACTTCTATGGTAGGGCGAACAGAGACACGATTAGATCATTTTACATTAAGCTTAATATAAGAATTCAGGGAAATTCTATCACATTTGTTCAATTTACGTCGCTCCTATTCCAGATAGCGTATTGGGCTATGCGGCAGCTTAAAGCACATGAAATGGCGAGTAAAATGCACTATCAAACTTCTATGATAGGGCAAACAGAGGCCCGATTACATCATTTTATATAACGGTTAATATAAGAATTCAGCGTAATTCTATCACATTTGTTCAACTTACGTAGCTCCTATTTCAGATACCGTACTGGGCTAGGCGGCATCATAAAGCGCGTGGAATGGCGAGTAAAATGCACTACTAAACTTCTATGATAGGGCAACCAGAGACCCGACTAGATCATTTTATATTTTGTTTAATATAAGATTTCAGGGAAATTCTATCGCATTTGTTCAATTTACGTCGCTTCTATTTCAGACAGCGTATTGGGCAAAGCGGCATCTCAAAGCGTATGAAATGGCGAATAAAATGCACTATTAAAGTTCTAGGCTAGGGCGAACAGAGATCCGATTAGATCATTTTACATTATGGTTAATAAAAGAGTTCAGCGAAATTCTATCACATTTGTTCAACTTATATCGCTCCTATTTCAGATAGCGTATTAGGCTAAGCGGCATCTCAAAGCGCATGAAATGACGAGTAAAATGCACTATTAAACTTCTAGGGTAAGGCAAACAGAGACCCGATTAGATCATTTTATATTACGGTTAATATAAGAATGCAGCGTAATTCTATCACATTTGTTCAAGTTACGTCGCTCATATTTCAGATAGCGTACTGGGCTAGGCGGCATCTTAAAGCGCGTGGAATGGCGAGTAAAATGCACTACTAATCTTCTATGATAGGGCAATCAGAGACCCGATTAGATCATTTTATATTTTGTTTAATATAAGATTTCAGGGAAATTCTACCACATTGGTTCAATTTACGTCGCTCCTATTTCAGATAGCGTATTGGGCTAAGCGGCATCTCAAAGCGCATGAAATGGCGAGTAAAATGCACTATTAAACTTCTAGGATAAGGCAAACAGAGAACCGATTAGATCATTTTATATTACGGATAATATAAGAATTCAGCGTAATTCTATCACATTTGATCAATTTACGTCGCCCCTCTTTCAGATAGCATATTGTGCTAAGCGGCATCTCAAAGCGCATGAAATGGCGAGTGAAATGCACTATTAGACTTCTATGGTAGGGCGAACAGAGACACGATTAGATCATTTTACATTAAGCTTAATATAAGAATTCAGGGAAATTCTATCACATTTGTTCAATTTACGTCGCTCCTATTTCAGATAGCGTATTGGGCTAAGCGGCATCTCAGAGCGCATGAAATGGCGACTAAAATGCACTGTTAAACTTCTAGGGTAGGGCAAACAGAGACCCGATTAGATCATTTGTTATTATGGTTAATTTAAGAATTCAGCGAAATTCTATCACATTTGTTCAATTTATGTCGCTCCTATTTCAGATAGCGTATGGGGCTAAGCGGCATCTCGAAGCGCATGAAATGGCGAGTATAATGCACTATTAAACTACTAGGGTAAGGCAAACAGAGGCCCGATTACATCATTTTATATTACGGTTAATATAAGAATGCAGCGTCATTCTATCACATTTGTTCAACTTACGTCGCTCATATTTCAGATAGCGTACTGGGCTCGGCGGCATCTTAAAGCGCGTGGAATGGTCAGTAAAATGCACTACTAATCTTCTATGATAGGGCAATCAGAGACCCGATTAGATCATTTTATATTTTGTTTAATATAAGATTTCAGGGAAATTCTATCACATTTGTTCAATTTACGTCGCTCCCATTTCAGATATCGTATTGGACGAAGCGGCATCTCAAAGCGCATGAAATGGCGACTAAAATGCACTATTAAACTTCTAGGGTAAGGCAAGCAGAGACCCGATTAGATCATTTTATATTATGGTTAATTTAAGATTTCAGCAAAATTCTATCACATTTGTTCAATTTACGTCGCTCCTATTTCAGATGGCGTACTGGGTTCGGCCGCATCTTAAAGCGCGTGGAATGGCGAGTGAAATGCACTATTAGACTTCTATGGTAGGGCGAACAGAGACCCGATTAGATCATTTTATATTATGGTTATTTTAAGAATTCAGCGAAATTCTATAACATTTGTTCAATTTACGTCGCTCATATTTCAGATAGCGTATTGGGCTATGCGGCATCTCAAAGCGCATGAATTGGCGAGTAAAATGCACTGTTAAACTTCTATGATAGGGCAAACAGAGGCCCGATTACATCATTTTACATTAAGGTTAATATAAGAATTCAGGGAAATTCTATCACATTTGTTCAATTTACGTCGCTCCTATTCCAGATAGCGTATTGGGCTAAGCGGCACCTCAAAGCGCATGAAATGGCGAGTAAAATGCACTATTAAACTTCTAGGATAAGGCAAACAGAGACCCGATTAGATCATTTTATATTACGGATAATATAAGAATTCAGAGTAATTCTATCACATTTGTTCAATTCACGTCGCCCCTATTTCAAATAGCGTATTGTGCTAAGCGGCATCTCAAAGCGCATGAAATGGCGAGTGAAATGCGCTATTAGACTTCTATGGTAGGGCGAACAGAGACACGATTAGATCATTTTACATTAAGGTTAATATAAGAATTCAGGGAAATTCTATCACATTTGTTCAATTTACGTCGCTCCTATTCCAGATAGCGTATTGGGCTATGCGGCAGCTTAAAGCACATGAAATGGCGAGTATAATGCACTATCAAACTTCTATGATAGGGCAAACAGAGGCCCGATTACATCATTTTATATTACGGTTAATATAAGAATTCAGCGTAATTCTATGACATTTGTTCAACTTACGTAGCTCCTATTTCAGATACCGTACTGGGCTAGGCAGCATCATAAAGCGCGTGGAATGGCGAGTAAAATGCACTACTAAACTTCTATGATAGGGCAACCAGAGACCCGATTAGATCATTTTATATTTTGTTTAATATAAGATTTCAGGGAAATTCTATCGCATTTGTTCAATTTACGTCGCTTCTATTTCAGATAGAGTATTGGGCAAAGCGGCATCTCAAAGCGTATGAAATGGCGAATAAAATGCACTATTAAAGTTCTAGGCTAGGGCGAACAGAGATCCGATTAGATCATTTTACATTATGGTTAATAAAAGAGTTCAGCGAAATTCTATCACATTTGTTCAACTTATATCGCTCCTATTTCAGATAGCGTATTAGGCTAAGCGGCATCTCAAAGCGCATGAAATGACGAGTAAAATGCACTATTAAACTTCTAGGGTAAGGCAAACAGAGACCCGATTAGATCATTTTATATTATGGTTAATTTAAGAATTCAGCAAAATTCTATCACATTTGTTCAATTTACGTCGCTCCTATTTCAGATAGCGTACTGGGTTCGGCCGCATCTTAAAGCGCGTGGAATGGCGAGTAAAATGCACTATTAAACTTCTAGGATAAGGCAAACAGAGAACCGATTAGATCATTTTATATTACGGATAATATAAGAATTCAGCGTAATTCTATCACATTTGATCAATTTACGTCGCCCCTCTTTCAAATAGCATATTGTGCTAAGCGGCATCTCAAAGCGCATGAAATGGCGAGTGAAATGCACTATTAGACTTCTATGGTAGGGCGAACAGAGACACGATTAGATCATTTTACATTAAGCTTAATATAAGAATTCAGGGAAATTCTATCACATTTGTTCAATTTACGTCGCTCCTATTTCAGATAGCGTATTGGGCTAAGCGGCATCTCAAAGCGCATGAAATGGCGACTAAAATGCACTGTTAAACTTCTAGGGTAGGGCAAACAGAGACCCGATTAGATCATTTGTTATTATGGTTAATTTAAGAATTCAGCGAAATTCTATCACATTTGTTCAATTTATGTCGCTCCTATTTCAGATAGCGTATGGGGCTAAGCGGCATCTCGAAGCGCATGAAATGGCGAGTTTAATGCACTATTAAACTACTAGGGTAAGGCAAACAGAGACCCGATTACATCATTTTATATTACGGTTAATATAAGAATGCAGCGTAATTCTATCACATTTGTTCAACTTACGTCGCTCATATTTCAGATAGCGTACTGGGCTCGGCGGCATCTTAAAGCGCGTGGAATGGTCAGTAAAATGCACTACTAATCTTCTATGATAGGGCAATCAGAGACCCGATTAGATCATTTTATATTTTGTTTAATATAAGATTTCAGGGAAATTCTATCACATTTGTTCAATTTACGTCGCTCCCATTTCAGATATCGTATTGGACGAAGCGGCATCTCAAAGCGCATGAAATGGCGACTAAAATGCACTATTAAACTTCTAGGGTAGGGCAAGCAGAGACCCGATTAGATCATTTTATATTATGGTTAATTTAAGATTTCAGCAAAATTCTATCACATTTGTTCAATTTACGTCGCTCCTATTTCAGATGGCGTACTGGGTTCGGCCGCATCTTAAAGCGCGTGGAATGGCGAGTGAAATGCACTATTAGACTTCTATGGGTGGGCGAACAGAGACCCGATTAGATCATTTTATATTATGGTTATTTTAAGAATTCAGCGAAATTCTATAACATTTGTTCAATTTACGTCGCTCATATTTCAGATAGCGTATTGGGCTATGCGGCATCTCAAAGCGCATGAAATGGCGAGTAAAATGCACTGTTAAACTTCTATGATAGGGCAAACAGAGACCCGATTAGATCATTTTACATTAAGGTTAATATAAGAATTCAGGGGAAATTCTATCACATTTGTTCAATTTACGTCGCTCCTATTCCAGATAGCGTATTGGGCTAAGCGGCATCTCAAAGCGCATGAAATGGCGAGTAAAATGCACTATTAAACTTCTAGGATAAGGCAAACAGAGACCCGATTAGATCATTTTATATTACGGATAATATAAGAATTCAGCGTAATTCTATCACATTTGTTCAATTCACGTCGCCCCTATTTCAAATAGCGTATTGTGCTAAGCGGCAACTGAAAGCGCATGAAATGGCGAGTGAAATGCACTATTAGACTTCTATGGTAGGGCGAACAGAGACACGATTAGATCATTTTACATTAAGCTTAATATAAGAATTCAGGGAAATTCTATCACATTTGTTCAATTTACGTCGCTCCTATTCCAGATAGCGTATTCGGCCTATGCGGCAGCTTAAAGCACATGAAATGGCGAGTAAAATGCACTATCAAACTTCTATGATAGGGCAAACAGAGGCCCGATTACATCATTTTATATAACGGTTAATATAAGAATTCAGCGTAATTCTATCACATTTGTTCAACTTACGTAGCTCCTATTTCAGATACCGTACTGGGCTAGGCGGCATCATAAAGCGCGTGGAATGGCGAGTAAAATGCACTACTAAACTTCTATGATAGGGCAACCAGAGACCCGACTAGATCATTTTATATTTTGTTTAATATATGATTTCAGGGAAATTCTATCGCATTTGTTCAATTTACGTCGCTTCTATTTCAGACAGCGTATTGGGCAAAGCGGCATCTCAAAGCGTATGAAATGGCGAATAAAATGCACTATTAAAGTTCTAGGCTAGGGCGAACAGAGATCCGATTAGATCATTTTACATTATGGTTAATAAAAGAGTTCAGCGAAATTCTATCACATTTGTTCAACTTATATCGCTCCTATTTCAGATAGCGTATTAGGCTAAGCGGCATCTCAAAGCGCATGAAATGACGAGTAAAATGCACTATTAAACTTCTAGGGTAAGGCAAACAGAGACCCGATTAGATCATTTTATATTACGGTTAATATAAGAATGCAGCGTAATTCTATCACATTTGTTCAAGTTACGTCGCTCATATTTCAGATAGCGTACTGGGCTAGGCGGCATCTTAAAGCGCGTGGAATGGCGAGTAAAATGCACTACTAATCTTCTATGATAGAGGCAATCAGAGACCCGATTAGATCATTTTATATTTTGTTTAATATAAGATTTCAGGGAAATTCTACCACATTGGTTCAATTTACGTCGCTCCTATTTCAGATAGCGTATTGGGCCTAAGCGGCATCTCAAAGCGCATGAAATGGCGAGTAAAATGCACTATTAAACTTCTAGGATAAGGCAAACAGAGAACCGATTAGATCATTTTATATTACGGTTAATATAAGAATTCAGCGTAATTCTATCACATTTGATCAATTTACGTCGCCCCTCTTTCAAATAGCATATTGTGCTAAGCGGCATCTCAAAGCGCATGAAATGGCGAGTGAAATGCACTATTAGACGTCTATGGTAGGGCGAACAGAGACACGATTAGATCATTTTACATTAAGCTTAATATAAGAATTCAGGGAAATTCTATCACATTTGTTCAATTTACGTCGCTCCTATTTCAGATAGCGTATTGGGCTAAGCGGCATCTCAGAGCGCATGAAATGGCGACTAAAATGCACTGTTAAACTTCTAGGGTAGGGCAAACAGAGACCCGATTAGATCATTTGTTATTATGGTTAATTTAAGAATTCAGCGAAATTCTATCACATTTGTTCAATTTATGGTCGCTCCTATTTCAGATAGCGTATGGGGCTAAGCGGCATCTCGAAGCGCATGAAATGGCGAGTATAATGCACTATTAAACTACTAGGGTAAGGCAAACAGAGGCCCGATTACATCATTTTATATTACGGTTAATATAAGAATGCAGCGTCATTCTATCACATTTGTTCAACTTACGTCGCTCATATTTCAGATAGCGTACTGGGCTCGGCGGCATCTTAAAGCGCGTGGAATGGTCAGTAAAATGCACTACTAATCTTCTATGATAGGGCAATCAGAGACCCGATTAGATCATTTTATATTTTGTTTAATATAAGATTTCAGGGAAATTCTATCACATTTGTTCAATTTACGTCGCTCCCATTTCAGATATCGTATTGGACGAAGCGGCATCTCAAAGCGCATGAAATGGCGACTAAAATGCACTATTAAACTTCTAGGGGTAGGGCAAGCAGAGACCCGATTAGATCATTTTATTATTATGGTTAATTTAAGATTTCAGCAAAATTCTATCACATTTGTTCAATTTACGTCGCTCCTATTTCAGATGGCGTACTGGGTTCGGCCGCATCTTAAAGCGCGTGGAATGGCGAGTGAAATGCACTATTAGACTTCTATGGTAGGGCGAACAGAGACCCGATTAGATCATTTTATATTATGGTTATTTTAAGAATTCAGCGAAATTCTATAACATTTGTTCAATTTACGTCGCTCCTATTTCAGATAGCGTATTGGGCTATGCGGCATCTCAAAGCGCATGAATTGGCGAGTAAAATGCACTGTTAAACTTCTATGATAGGGCAAACAGAGGCCCGATTACATCATTTTACATTAAGGTTAATATAAGAATTCAGCGAAATTCTATCACATTTGTTCAATTTACGTCGCTCCTATTCCAGATAGCGTATTGGGCTAAGCGGCATCTCAAAGCGCATGAAATGGCGAGTAAAATGCACTATTAAACTTCTAGGATAAGGGCAAACAGAGACCCGATTAGATCATTTTATATTACGGATAATATAAGAATTCAGAGTAATTCTATCACATTTGTTCGAATTCACGTCGCCCCTATTTCAAATAGCGTATTGTGCTAAGCGGCATCTCAAAGCGCATGAAATGGCGAGTGAAATGCGCTATTAGACTTCTATGGTAGGGCGAACAGAGACACGATTAGATCATTTTACATTAAGGTTAATATAAGAATTCAGGGAAATTCTATCACATTTGTTCAATTTACGTCGCTCCTATTCCAGATAGCGTATTGGGCTATTGAAATGGCGAGTATAATGCACTATCAAACTTCTATGATAGGGCAAACAGAGGCCCGATTACATCATTTTATATTACGGTTAATATAAGAATTCAGCGTAATTCTATCACATTTGTTCAACTTACGTAGCTCCTATTTCAGATACCGTACTGGGCTAGGCAGCATCATAAAGCGCGTGGAATGGCGAGTAAAATGCACTACTAAACTTCTATGATAGGGCAACCAGAGACCCGATTAGATCATTTTATATTTTGTTTAATATAAGATTTCAGGGAAATTCTATCGCATTTGTTCAATTTACGTCGCTTCTATTTCAGATAGAGTATTGGGCAAAGCGGCATCTCAAAGCGTATGAAATGGCGAATAAAATGCACTATTAAAGTTCTAGGCTAGGGCGAACAGAGATCCGATTAGATCATTTTACATTATGGTTAATAAAAGAGTTCAGCGAAATTCTATCACATTTGTTCAACTTATATCGCTCCTATTTCAGATAGCGTATTAGGCTAAGCGGCATCTCAAAGCGCATGAAATGACGAGTAAAATGCACTATTAAACTTCTAGGGTAAGGCAAACAGAGACCCGATTAGATCATTTTATATTATGGTTAATTTAAGAATTCAGCAAAATTCTATCACATTTGTTCAATTTACGTCGCTCCTATTTCAGATAGCGTACTGGGTTCGGCCGCATCTTAAAGCGCGTGGAATGGCGAGTAAAATGCACTATTAAACTTCTAGGATAAGGCAAACAGAGACCCGATTAGATCATTTTATATTACGGATAATATAAGAATTCAGCGTAATTCTATCACATTTGATCAATTTACGTCGCCCCTCTTTCAAATAGCATATTGTGCTAAGCGGCATCTCAAAGCGCATGAAATGGCGAGTGAAATGCACTATTAGACTTCTATGGTAGGGCGAACAGAGACCCGATTAGATCATTTTACATTAAGCTTAATATAAGAATTCAGGGAAATTCTATCACATTTGTTCAATTTACGTCGCTCCTATTTCAGATAGCGTATTGGGCTAAGCGGCATCTCAGAGCGCATGAAATGGCGACTAAAATGCACTGTTAAACTTCTAGGGTAGGGCAAACAGAGACCCGATTAGATCATTTGTTATTATGGTTAATTTAAGAATTCAGCGAAATTCTATCACATTTGTTCAATTTATGTCGCTCCTATTTCAGATAGCGTATGGGGCTAAGCGGCATCTCGAAGCGCATGAAATGGCGAGTATAATGCACTATTAAACTACTAGGGTAAGGCAAACAGAGACCCGATTACATCATTTTATATTACGGTTAATATAAGAATGCAGCGTCATTCTATCACATTTGTTCAACTTACGTCGCTCATATTTCAGATAGCGTACTGGGCTCGGCGGCATCTTAAAGCGCGTGGAATGGTCAGTAAAATGCACTACTAATCTTCTATGATAGGGCAATCAGAGACCCGATTAGATCATTTTATATTTTGTTTAATATAAGATTTCAGGGAAATTCTATCACATTTGTTCAATTTACGTCGCTCCCATTTCAGATATCGTATTGGACGAAGCGGCATCGCAAAGCGCATGAAATGGCGACTAAAATGCACTATTAAACTTCTAGGGTAGGGCAAGCAGAGACCCGATTAGATCATTTTATATTATGGTTAATTTAAGATTTCAGCAAAATTCTATCACATTTGTTCAATTTACGTCGCTCCTATTTCAGATGGCGTACTGGGTTCGGCCGCATCTTAAAGCGCGTGGAATGGCGAGTGAAATGCACTATTAGACTTCTATGGTAGGGCGAACAGAGACCCGATTAGATCATTTTATATTATGGTTATTTTAAGAATTCAGCGAAATTCTATAACATTTGTTCAATTTACGTCGCTCATATTTCAGATAGCGTATTGGGCTATGCGGCATCTCAAAGCGCATGAAATGGCGAGTAAAATGCACTGTTAAACTTCTATGATAGGGCAAACAGAGGCCCGATTACATCATTTTACATTAAGGTTAATATAAGAATTCAGGGAAATTCTATCACATTTGTTCAATTTACGTCGCTCCTATTCCAGATAGCGTATTGGGCTAAGCGGCATCTCAAAGCGCATGAAATGGCGAGTAAAATGCACTATTAAACTTCTAGGATAAGGCAAACAGAGACCCGATTAGATCATTTTATATTACGGATAATATAAGAATTCAGCGTAATTCTATCACATTTGTTCAATTCACGTCGCCCCTATTTCAAATAGCGTATTGTGCTAAGCGGCATCTCAAAGCGCATGAAATGGCGAGTGAAATGAGCTATTAGACTTCTATGGTAGGGCGAACAGAGACACGATTAGATCATTTTACATTAAGGTTAATATAAGAATTCAGGGAAATTCTATCACATTTGTTCAATTTACGTCGCTCCTATTCCAGATAGCGTATTGGGCTATGCGGCAGCTTAAAGCACATGAAATGGCGAGTATAATGCACTATCAAACTTCTATGATAGGGCAAACAGAGGCCCGATTACATCATTTTATATTACGGTTAATATAAGAATTCAGCGTAATTCTATCACATTTGTTCAACTTACGTTGCTCCTATTTCAGATACCGTACTGGGCTAGGCGGCATCATAATGCGCGTGGAATGGCGGGTAAAATGCACTACTAAACTTCTATGATAGGGTAATCAGAGACCCGATTAGATCATTTTATATTTTGTTTAATATAAGATTTCAGGGAAATTCTATCGCATTTGTTCAATTTACGTCGCTCCTATTTCAGATAGCGTATTCGGATATGCGACATATCAAAGCGCATGAAATGGCGAATAAAATGCACTCTTAAACTTCTAGGCTAGGCCGAACAGAGACCCGATCAGATCATTTTACATTATGGTTAATAAAAGAATTCAGCGAAATTCTATCACAATTGTTCAACTTACGTCGCTCCTATTTCAGATAGCGTATTGTGATAAGCGGCATCTCAAAGCGCATGAAATGGCGAGTAAAATGCACTATTAGATTTCTATGGTAGGGCGTACAGAGACCCGATTAGATCATTTTATATTATGGTTAATTTAAGAATTCAGCAAAATTCTATCACATTTGTTCAATTTACGTCGCTCCTATTTCAGATAGCGTACTGGGTTCGGCCGCATCTTAAAGCGCGTGGAATGGCGAGTGAAATGCACTATTAGACTTCTATGGTAGGGCGAACAGAGACCCGATTAGATCATTTTATATTATGGTTAATTTAAGAATTCAGCGAAATTCTATCACATTTGTTCAATTTACGTCGCTCCTATTTCAGATAGCTTATTGGGCTAAGCGGCATCTCAAAGCGCACGAAATGACGAGTGAAATGCACTATTAAACTTCTAGGATAGGGCGAACGGAGACCCGATTAGATCATTTTACATTAATGTTAATATAAGAATTCAGGGAAATTCTATCACATCTGTTCAATTTACGTCGCTCCTATTTCCGATAGCGTACTGGGCTAGGCGGCATCTTAAAGCGCGTGGAATGGCGAGTAAAATGCACTACTAAACTTCTATGATAGGGCAATCAGAGACCCGATTAGATCATTTTATATTTTGTATAATATCAGATTTCAGGGAATTTGTATCACATTTGTTCAATTTACGTCGCTCCTAATTCAGATAGCGTATTCGGCTAAGCGGCATCTCAAAGCGCATGAAATGGCGAATGAAATGCACTCTCAAACTTCTAGGCTAGGGCGAACAGAGACCCGATCAGATCATTTTACATTATGGTTAATAAAAGAATTCAGCGAAATTCTATCACATTTGTTCAACTTACGTCGCTCGTATTTCAGATAGCGTATTGGGCTAGGCGGCATCTCAAAGAGCATGAAATGGCGAGTAAAATGCACTATTAGATTTCTATGGTAGGGCGAACAGAGACCCGATTAGATCATTTTATATTATGGTTAATTTAAGAATTCAGCAAAATTCTATCACATTTGTTCAATTTACGTCGCTCCTATTTCAGATACCGTACTGGGCTCGGCGGCATCTTAAAGCGCGTGGAATGGCGAGTGAAATGCACTATTAGACTTCTATGGTAGGGCGAACAGAGACCCGACTAGATCATTTTACATTAAGGTTAATATAAGAATTCAGGGAAATTCTATCACATTTGTTCAACTTACGTCGCTCCTATTTCAGATAGCGTATTGGGCAAAGCGGGCTCTCAAAGCGCATGAATTGACGAGTAAAATGCACTATTAAACTTTTAGGGTAGGGCAAGCAGAGATTCGATTAGATCATTTTATATTATGGTTAATTTAAGAATTCAACAAAATTCTATCACATTCGTTCAATTTAGGTTGCTCCTATTTCAGATAGCGTATTGGGCTAAGCGGCATCTCAAAGCGCATGAAATGGCGAGTGAAATGCACTATATGACTTCTATGGTAGAGCGAACAGAGACCCGATTAGATCATTTTACATTGAGGTTAATATAAGAATTCACAGAAATTCTATCACATTTTTTCAACTTACGTCGCTCCTATTTCAGATAGCGTATTGGGCTAAGCGGCAGCTCAAAGCGCATGAAATGGCGAGTACAATGCAATATTAAGCTTCTAGGGTAGGGCAAACAGACACCCGATTAGATCATTTTATATTATGGTTAATTTAAGAATTCAGCAAAATTCTATCACATTTGTTCAATTTACGTTGCTTCTATTTCAGATAGCGTATTGGGCAAAGCGGCATCTCAAAGCGTATGAAATGGCGAATAAAATGCACTATTAAAGTTCTAGGCTAGGGCGAACAGAGATCCGATTAGATCATTTTACATTATGGTTAATAAAACAGTTCAGCGAAATTCTATCACATTTGTTCAACTTATATCGCTCCTATTTCCGATAGCGTATTAGGCTATGCGGCATCTCAAAGCGCATGAAATGGCGAGAAAAATGCACTGTTAAACTTCTAGGGTAGGGCAAACAGAGACCCGATTAGATCATTTGTTATTATGGTTAATTTAAGAATTCAGCGAAATTCTATCACATTTGTTCAATTTATGTCGCTCCTATTTCAGATAGCGTATTGGGCTAAGCGGCATCTCGAAGCGCATGAAATGGCGAGTATAATGCACTATTAAACTTCTAGGGTAAGGCAAACAGAGACCCGATTAGATCATTTTATATTACGGTTAATATAAGAATGCAGCGTAATTCTATCACATTTGTTCAAATGACGTCGCTCATATTTCAGATAGCGTACTGGGCTAGGCGGCATCTTAAAGCGCGTGGAATGGCGAGTAAAATGCACTACTAATCCTCTATGATAGGGCAATCAGAGACCCGATTAGATCATTTTATATTTTGTTTAATATAAGATTTCAGGGAAATTCTATCACATTTGTTCAATTTACGTCGCTCCTATTTCAGATAGCGTATTGGGCTAAGCGGCATCTCAAAGCGCATGAAATGGCGAGTGATATGCACTATTAGACTTCTATGGTAGGGCGAACAGAGACACGATTAGATCATTTTACATTAAGCTTAATATAAGAATTCAGGGAAATTCTATCACATTTGTTCAATTTACGTCGCTCCTATTCCAGATAGCGTATTGGGCTAAGCGGCATCTCAAAGCGCATGAAATGGCGAGTAAAATGCACTATTAAACTTCTAGGATAAGGCAAACAGAGACCCGATTAGATCATTTTATATTACGGATAATATAAGAATTCAGCGTAATTCTATCACATTTGTTCAACTTACGATGCTCCTATTTCAGATACCGTACTGGGCTAGGCGGCATCATAAAGCGCGTGGAATGGCGGGTAAAATGCACTACTAAACTTCTATGATAGGGTAATCAGAGACCCGATTAGATCATTTTATATTTTGTTTAATATAAGATTTCAGGGAAATTCTATCGCATTTGTTCAATTTACGTCGCTCTTATTTCAGATAGCGTATTCGGATATGCGACATATCAAAGCGCATGAAATGGCGAATAAAATGCACTCTTAAACTTCTAGGCTAGGCCGAACAGAGACCCGATCAGATCATTTTACATTATGGTTAATAAAAGAATTTATCGAAATTCTGTCACAATTGTTCAACTTACGTCGCTCGTATTTCAGATAGCGTATTGTGATAAGCGGCATCTCAAAGCGCATGAAATGGCGAGTAAAATGCACTATTAGATTTCTATGGTAGGGCGTACAGAGACCCGATTAGATCATTTTATATTATGGTTAATTTAAGAATTCAGCAGAATTCTATCACATTTGTTCAATTTACGTCGCTCCTATTTCAGATAGCGTACTGGGTTCGGCCGCATCTTAAAGCGCGTGGAATGGCGAGTGAAATGCACTATTAGACTTCTATGGTAGGGCGAACAGAGACCCGATTAGATCATTTTATATTATGGTTAATTTAAGAATTCAGCGAAATTCTATCACATTTGTTGAATTTACGTCGCTCCTATTTCAGATAGCTTATTGGGCTAAGCGGCATCTCAAAGCGCACGAAATGACGAGTGAAATGCACTATTAAACTTCTAGGATAGGGCGAACGGAGACCCGATTAGATCATTTTACATTAATGTTAATATAAGAATTCAGGGAAATTCTATCACATTTGTTCAATTTACGTCGCTCCTATTTCCGATAGCGTACTGGGCTAGGCGGCATCTTAAAGCGCGTGGAATGGCGAGTGAAATGCACTATTAGACTTCTATGGTAGGGCGAACAGAGACCCGACTAGATCATTTTACATTAAGGTTAATATAAGAATTCAGGGAAATTCTATCACATTTGTTCAATTTACGTCGCTCCTATTTCAGATACCGTACTGGGCTCGGCGGCATCTTAAAGCGCGTGGAATGGCGAGTGAAATGCACTATTAGACTTCTATGGTAGGGCGAACAGAGACCCGACTAGATCATTTTACAGTAAGGTTAATATAAGAATTCAGGGAAATTCTATCACATTTGTTCAACTTACGTCGCTCCTATTTCAGATAGCGTATTGGGCAAAGCGGGCTCTCAAAGCGCATGAATTGACGAGTAAAATGCACTATTAAACTTTTAGGGTAGGGCAAGCAGAGACTCGATTAGATCATTTTATATTATGGTTAATTTAAGAATTCAACAAAATTCTATCACATTCGTTCAATTTAGGTTGCTCCTATTTCAGATAGCGTATTGGGCTAAGCGGCATCTCAAAGCGCATGAAATGGCGAGTGAAATGCACTATATGACTTCTATGGTAGAGCGAACAGAGACCCGATTAGATCATTTTACATTGAGGTTAATATAAGAATTCACAGAAATTCTATCACATTTGTTCAATTTACGTCGCTCCTATTTCAGATAGCGTATTGGGCTATGCGGCATCTCAAAGCGCATGAAATGGCGAGTAAAATGCACTGTTAAACTTCTAGGGTAGGGCAAACAGAGACCCGATTAGATCATTTGTTGTTATGGTTAATTTAAGAATGCAGCGAAATTCTATCACATTTGTTCAATTTATGTCGCTCCTATTTCAGATAGCGTATTGGGCGAAGCGGCATCTCGACGCGCATGAAATGGCGAGTATAATGCACTATTAAACTTCTAGGGTAAGGCAAACAGAGGCCCGATTACATCATTTTATATTACGGTTAATATAAGAATGCAGCGTAATTCTATCACATTTGTTCAACTTACGTCGCTCATATTTCAGATAGCGTACTGGGCTAGGCGGCATCTTAAAGCGCGTGGAATGGCGAGTTAAATGCACTACTAAACTTCTATGATAGGGCAATCAGAGACCCGATTAGATCATTTTATATTTTGTTTAATATAAGATTTCAGGGAAATTCTATCGCATTTGTTCAATTTACGTCGCTCCTATTTCAGATAGCGTATTGGGCTAAGCGGCATCTCAAAGCGCATGAAATGGAGAATAAAATGCACTATTAAACTTCTAGGTTAGGGAGAACAGAGACCCGATTAGATCATTTTACATGATGGTTCATAAAAGAATTCAGCGAAACTCTATCACATTTTTTCAACTTACGTCGCTCCTATTTCAGATAGCGTATTGGGCTAAGCGGCAGCTCAAAGCGCATGAAATGGCGAGAACAATGCAATATTAAGCTTCTAGGGTAGGGCAAACAGACACCCGATTAGATCATTTTATATTATGGTTAATTTAAGAATTCAGCAAAATTCTATCACATTTGTTCAATTTACGTCGCTTCTATTTCAGATAGCGTATTGGGCAAAGCGGCATCTCAAAGCGTATGAAATGGCGAATAAAATGCACTATTAAAGTTCTAGGCTAGGGCGAACAGAGATCCGATTAGATCATTTTACATTATGGTTAATAAAACAGTTCAGCGAAATTCTATCACATTTGTTCAACTTATATCGCTCCTATTTCAGATAGCGTATTAGGCTATGCGGCATCTCAAAGCGCATGAAATGGCGAGAAAAATGCACTGTTAAACTTCTAGGGTAGGGCAAACAGAGACCCGATTAGATCATTTGTTATTATGGTTAATTTAAGAATTCAGCGAAATTCTATCACATTTGTTCAATTTATGTCGCTCCTATTTCAGATAGCGTATTGGGCTAAGCGGCATCTCGAAGCGCATGAAATGGCGAGTATAATGCACTATTAAACTTCTAGGGTAAGGCAAACAGAGACCCGATTAGATCATTTTATATTACGGTTAATATAAGAATGCAGCGTAATTCTATCACATTTGTTCAAATGACGTCGCTCATATTTCAGATAGCGTACTGGGCTAGGCGGCATCTTAAAGCGCGTGGAATGGCGAGTAAAATGCACTACTAATCTTCTATGATAGGGCAATCAGAGACCCGATTAGATCATTTTATATTTTGTTTAATATAAGATTTCAGGGAAATTCTATCACATTTGTTCAATTTACGTCGCTCCTATTTCAGATAGCGTATTGGGCTAAGCGGCATCTCAAAGCGCATGAAATGGCGAGTGATATGCACTATTAGACTTCTATGGTAGGGCGAACAGAGACACGATTAGATCATTTTACATTAAGCTTAATATAAGAATTCAGGGAAATTCTATCACATTTGTTCAATTTACGTCGCTCCTATTCCAGATAGCGTATTGGGCTAAGCGGCATCTCAAAGCGCATGAAATGGCGAGTAAAATGCACTATTAAACTTCTAGGATAAGGCAAACAGAGACCCGATTAGATCATTTTATATTACGGATAATATAAGAATTCAGCGTAATTCTATCACATTTGTTCAACTTACGTTGCTCCTATTTCAGATACCGTACTGGGCTAGGCGGCATCATAAAGCGCGTGGAATGGCGGGTAAAATGCACTACTAAACTTCTATGATAGGGTAATCAGAGACCCGATTAGATCATTTTATATTTTGTTTAATATAAGATTTCAGGGAAATTCTATCGCATTTGTTCAATTTACGTCGCTCTTATTTCAGATAGCGTATTCGGATATGCGACATATCAAAGCGCATGAAATGGCGAATAAAATGCACTCTTAAACTTCTAGGCTAGGCCGAACAGAGACCCGATCAGATCATTTTACATTATGGTTAATAAAAGAATTCAGCGAAATTCTGTCACAATTGTTCAACTTACGTCGCTCGTATTTCAGATAGCGTATTGTGATAAGCGGCATCTCAAAGCGCATGAAATGGCGAGTAAAATGCACTATTAGATTTCTATGGTAGGGCGTACAGAGACCCGATTAGATCATTTTATATTATGGTTAATTTAAGAATTCAGCAAAATTCTATCACATTTGTTCAATTTACGTCGCTCCTATTTCAGATAGCGTACTGGGTTCGGCCGCATCTTAAAGCGCGTGGAATGGCGAGTGAAATGCACTATTAGACTTCTATGGTAGGGCGAACAGAGACCCGATTAGATCATTTTATATTATGGTTAATTTAAGAATTCAGCGAAATTCTATCACATTTGTTCAATTTACGTCGCTCCTATTTCAGATAGCTTATTGGGCTAAGCGGCATCTCAAAGCGCACGAAATGACGAGTGAAATGCACTATTAAACTTCTAGGATAGGGCGAACGGAGACCCGATTAGATCATTTTACATTAATGTTAATATAAGAATTCAGGAAAATTCTATCACATTTGTTCAATTTACGTCGCTCCTATTTCAGATAGCGTATTGGGCTAAGCGGCATCTCAAAGCGCATGATATGGCGAGTGAAATGCACTATATGACTTCTATGGTAGAGCGAACAGAGACCCGATTAGATCATTTTACATTGAGGTTAATATAAGAATTCACAGAAATTCTATCACATTTGTTCAATTTACGTCGCTCCTATTTCAGATAGCGTATTGGGCTATGCGGCATCTCAAAGCGCATGAAATGGCGAGTAAAATGCACTGTTAAACTTCTAGGGTAGGGCAAACAGAGACCCGATTAGATCATTTGTTGTTATGGTTAATTTAAGAATGCAGCGAAATTCTATCACATTTGTTCAATTTATGTCGCTCCTATTTCAGATAGCGTATTGGGCGAAGCGGCATCTCGAAGCGCATGAAATGGCGAGTATAATGCACTATTAAACTTCTAGGGTAAGGCAAACAGAGGCCCGATTACATCATTTTATATTACGGTTAATATAAGAATGCAGCGTAATTCTATCAAATTTGTTCAACTTACGTCGCTCATATTTCAGATAGCGTACTGGGCTAGGCGGCATCTTAAAGCGCGTGGAATGGCGAGTTAAATGCACTACTAAACTTCTATGATAGGGCAATCAGAGACCCGATTAGATCATTTTATATTTTGTTTAATATAAGATTTCAGGGAAATTCTATCGCATTTGCTCAATTTACGTCGCTCCTATTTCAGATAGCGTATTGGGCTAAGCGGCATCTCAAAGCGCATGAAATGGAGAATAAAATGCACTATTAAACTTCTAGGTTAGGGAGAACAGAGACCCGATTAGATCATTTTACATGATGGTTCATAAAAGAATTCAGCGAAACTCTATCACATTTTTTCAACTTACGTCGCTCCTATTTCAGATAGCGTATTGGGCTAAGCGGCAGCTCAAAGCGCATGAAATGGCGAGTACAATGCAATATTATGCTTCTAGGGTAGGGCAAACAGACACCCGATTAGATCATTTTATATTATGGTTAATTTAAGAATTCAGCAAAATTCTATCACATTTGTTCAATTTACGTCGCTTCTATTTCAGATAGCGTATTGGGCAAAGCGGCATCTCAAAGCGTATGAAATGGCGAATAAAATGCACTATTAAAGTTCTAGGCTAGGGCGAACAGAGATCCGATTAGATCATTTTACATTATGGTTAATAAAACAGTTCAGCGAAATTCTATCACATTTGTTCAACTTATATCGCTCCTATTTCAGATAGCGTATTAGGCTATGCGGCATCTCAAAGCGCATGAAATGGCGAGAAAAATGCACTGTTAAACTTCTAGGGTAGGGCAAACAGAGACCCGATTAGATCATTTGTTATTATGGTTAATTTAAGAATTCAGCGAAATTCTATCACATTTGTTCAATTTATGTCGCTCCTATTTCAGATAGCGTATTGGGCTAAGCGGCATCTCGAAGCGCATGAAATGGCGAGTATAATGCACTATTAAACTTCTAGGGTAAGGCAAACAGAGACCCGATTAGATCATTTTATATTACGGTTAATATAAGAATGCAGCGTAATTCTATCACATTTGTTCAAATGACGTCGCTCATATTTCAGATAGCGTACTGGGCTAGGCGGCATCTTAAAGCGCGTGGAATGGCGAGTAAAATGCACTACTAATCTTCTATGATAGGGCAATCAGAGACCCGATTAGATCATTTTATATTTTGTTTAATATAAGATTTCAGGGAAATTCTATCACATTTGTTCAATTTACGTCGCTCCTATTTCAGATAGCGTATTGGGCTAAGCGGCATCTCAAAGCGCATGAAATGGCGAGTGATATGCACTATTAGACTTCTATGGTAGGGCGAACAGAGACACGATTAGATCATTTTACATTAAGCTTAATATAAGAATTCAGGGAAATTCTATCACATTTGTTCAATTTACGTCGCTCCTATTCCAGATAGCGTATTGGGCTAAGCGGCATCTCAAAGCGCATGAAATGGCGAGTAAAATGCACTATTAAACTTCTAGGATAAGGCAAACAGAGACCCGATTAGATCATTTTATATTACGGATAATATAAGAATTCAGCGTAATTCTATCACATTTGTTCAACTTACGTTGCTCCTATTTCAGATACCGTACTGGGCTAGGCGGCATCATAAAGCGCGTGGAATGGTGGGTAAAATGCACTACTAAACTTCTATGATAGGGTAATCAGAGACCCGATTAGATCATTTTATATTTTGTTTAATATAAGATTTCAGGGAAATTCTATCGCATTTGTTCAATTTACGTCGCTCTTATTTCAGATAGCGGATTCGGATATGCGACATATCAAAGCGCATGAAATGGCGAATAAAATGCACTCTTAAACTTCTAGGCTAGGCCGAACAGAGACCCGATCAGATCATTTTACATTATGGTTAATAAAAGAATTCAGCGAAATTCTGTCACAATTGTTCAACTTACGTCGCTCGTATTTCAGATAGCGTATTGTGATAAGCGGCATCTCAAAGCGCATGAAATGGCGAGTAAAATGCACTATTAGATTTCTATGGTAGGGCGTACAGAGACCCGATTAGATCATTTTATATTATGGTTAATTTAAGAATTCAGCAAAATTCTATCACATTTGTTCAATTTACGTCGCTCCTATTTCAGATAGCGTACTGGGTTCGGCCGCATCTTAAAGCGCGTGGAATGGCGAGTGAAATGCACTATTAGACTTCTATGGTAGGGCGAACAGAGACCCGATTAGATCATTTTATATTATGGTTAATTTAAGAATTCAGCGAAATTCTATCACATTTGTTCAATTTACGTCGCTCCTATTTCAGATAGCTTATTGGGCTAAGCGGCATCTCAAAGCGCACGAAATGACGAGTGAAATGCACTATTAAACTTCTAGGATAGGGCGAACGGAGACCCGATTAGATCATTTTACATTAATGTTAATATAAGAATTCAGGGAAATTCTATCACATTTGTTCAATTTACGTCGCTCCTATTTCCGATAGCGTACTGGGCTAGGCGGCATCTTAAAGCGCGTGGAATGGCGAGTGAAATGCACTATTAGACTTCTATGGTAGGGCGAACAGAGACCCGACTAGATCATTTTACATTAAGGTTAATATAAGAATTCAGGGAAATTCTATCACATTTGTTCAATTTACGTCGCTCCTATTTCAGATACCGTACTGGGCTCGGCGGCATCGTAAAGCGCGTGGAATGGCGAGTGAAATGCACTATTAGACTTCTATGGTAGGGCGAACAGAGACCCGACTAGATCATTTTACAGTAAGGTTAATATAAGAATTCAGGGAAATTCTATCACATTTGTTCAACTTACGTCGCTCCTATTTCAGATAGCGTATTGGGCAAAGCGGGCTCTCAAAGCGCATGAATTGACGAGTAAAATGCACTATTAAACTTTTAGGGTAGGGCAAGCAGAGACTCGATTAGATCATTTTATATTATGGTTAATTTAAGAATTCAACAAAATTCTATCACATTCGTTCAATTTAGGTTGCTCCTATTTCAGATAGCGTATTGGGCTAAGCGGCATCTCAAAGCGCATGAAATGGCGAGTGAAATGCACTATATGACTTCTATGGTAGAGCGAACAGAGACCCGATTAGATCATTTTACATTGAGGTTAATATAAGAATTCACAGAAATTCTATCACATTTGTTCAATTTACGTCGCTCCTATTTCAGATAGCGTATTGGGCTATGCGGCATCTCAAAGCGCATGAAATGGCGAGTAAAATGCACTGTTAAACTTCTAGGGTAGGGCAAACAGAGACCCGATTAGATCATTTGTTGTTATGGTTAATTTAAGAATGCAGCGAAATTCTATCACATTTGTTCAATTTATGTCGCTCCTATTTCAGATAGCGTATTGGGCGAAGCGGCATCTCGAAGCGCATGAAATGGCGAGTATAATGCACTATTAAACTTCTAGGGTAAGGCAAACAGAGGCCCGATTACATCATTTTATATTACGGTTAATATAAGAATGCAGCGTAATTCTATCACATTTGTTCAACTTACGTCGCTCATATTTCAGATAGCGTACTGGGCTAGGCGGCATCTTAAAGCGCGTGGAATGGCGAGTTAAATGCACTACTAAACTTCTATGATAGGGCAATCAGAGACCCGATTAGATCATTTTATATTTTGTTTAATATAAGATTTCAGGGAAATTCTATCGCATTTGTTCAATTTACGTCGCTCCTATTTCAGATAGCGTATTGGGCTAAGCGGCATCTCAAAGCGCATGAAATGGAGAATAAAATGCACTATTAAACTTCTAGGTTAGGGAGAACAGAGACCCGATTAGATCATTTTACATGATGGTTCATAAAAGAATTCAGCGAAACTCTATCACATTTTTTCAACTTACGTCGCTCCTATTTCAGATAGCGTATTGGGCTAAGCGGCAGCTCAAAGCGCATGAAATGGCGAGTACAATGCAATATTAAGCTTCTAGGGTAGGGCAAACAGACACCCGATTAGATCATTTTATATTATGGTTAATTTAAGAATTCAGCAAAATTCTATCACATTTGTTCAATTTACGTCGCTTCTATTTCAGATAGCGTATTGGGCAAAGCGGCATCTCAAAGCGTATGAAATGGCGAATAAAATGCACTATTAAAGTTCTAGGCTAGGGCGAACAGAGATCCGATTAGATCATTTTACATTATGGTTAATAAAACAGTTCAGCGAAATTCTATCACATTTGTTCAACTTATATCGCTCCTATTTCAGATAGCGTATTAGGCTATGCGGCATCTCAAAGCGCATGAAATGGCGAGAAAAATGCACTGTTAAACTTCTAGGGTAGGGCAAACAGAGACCCGATTAGATCATTTGTTATTATGGTTAATTTAAGAATTCAGCGAAATTCTATCACATTTGTTCAATCTATGTCGCTCCTATTTCAGATAGCGTATTGGGCTAAGCGGCATCTCGAAGCGCATGAAATGGCGAGTATAATGCACTATTAAACTTCTAGGGTAAGGCAAACAGAGACCCGATTAGATCATTTTATATTACGGTTAATATAAGAATGCAGCGTAATTCTATCACATTTGTTCAAATGACGTCGCTCATATTTCAGATAGCGTACTGGGCTAGGCGGCATCTTAAAGCGCGTGGAATGGCGGGTAAAATGCACTACTAAACATCTATGATAGGGCAATCAGAGACCCGATTAGATCATTTTATATTTTGTTTAATATAAGATTTCAGGGAAATTCTATCACATTTGTTCAATTTACGTCGCTCCTATTTCAGATAGCGTATTGGGCTAAGCGGCATCTCAAAGCGCATGAAATGGCGAGTGATATGCACTATTAGACTTCTATGGTAGGGCGAACAGAGACACGATTAGATCATTTTACATTAAGCTTAATATAAGAATTCAGGGAAATTCTATCACATTTGTTCAATTTACGTCGCTCCTATTCCAGATAGCGTATTGGGCTAAGCGGCATCTCAAAGCGCATGAAATGGCGAGTAAAATGCACTATTAAACTTCTAGGATAAGGCAAACAGAGACCCGATTAGATCATTTTATATTACGGATAATATAAGAATTCAGCGTAATTCTATCACATTTGTTCAACTTACGTTGCTCCTATTTCAGATACCGTACTGGGCTAGGCGGCATCATAAAGCGCGTGGAATGGCGGGTAAAATGCACTACTAAACTTCTATGATAGGGTAATCAGAGACCCGATTAGATCATTTTATATTTTGTTTAATATAAGATTTCAGGGAAATTCTATCGCATTTGTTCAATTTACGTCGCTCTTATTTCAGATCGCGTATTCGGATATGCGACATATCAAAGCGCATGAAATGGCGAATAAAATGCACTCTTAAACTTCTAGGCTAGGCCGAACAGAGACCCGATCAGATCATTTTACATTATGGTTAATAAAAGAATTCAGCGAAATTCTGTCACAATTGTTCAACTTACGTCGCTCGTATTTCAGATAGCGTATTGTGATAAGCGGCATCTCAAAGCGCATGAAATGGCGAGTAAAATGCACTATTAGATTTCTATGGTAGGGCGTACAGAGACCCGATTAGATCATTTTATATTATGGTTAATTTAAGAATTCAGCAAAATTCTATCACATTTGTTCAATTTACGTCGCTCCTATTTCAGATAGCGTACTGGGTTCGGCCGCATCTTAAAGCGCGTGGAATGGCGAGTGAAATGCACTATTAGACTTCTATGGTAGGGCGAACAGAGACCCGATTAGATCATTTTATATTATGGTTAATTTAAGAATTCAGCGAAATTCTATCACATTTGTTCAATTTACGTCGCTCCTATTTCAGATAGCTTATTGGGCTAAGCGGCATCTCAAAGCGCACGAAATGACGAGTGAAATGCACTATTAAACTTCTAGGATAGGGCGAACGGAGACCCGATTAGATCATTTTACATTAATGTTAATATAAGAATTCAGGGAAATTCTATCACATTTGTTCAATTTACGTCGCTCCTATTTCCGATAGCGTACTGGGCTAGGCGGCATCTTAAAGCGCGTGGAATGGCGAGTAAACTGCACTACTAAACTTCTATGATAGGGCAATCAGAGACCCGATTAGATCATTTTATATTTTGTATAATATCAGATTTCAGGGAATTTGTATCACATTTGTTCAATTTACGTCGCTCCTAATTCAGATAGCGTATTCGGCTAAGCGGCATCTCACAGCGCATGAAATGGCGAATGAAATGCACTCTCAAACTTCTAGGCTAGGGCGAACAGAGACCCGATCAGATCATTTTACATTATGGTTAATAAAAGAATTCAGCGAAATTCTATCACATTTGTTCAACTTACGTCGCTCGTATTTCAGATAGCGTATTGGGCTAGGCGGCATCTCAAAGAGCATGAAATGGCGAGTAAAATGCACTATTAGATTTCTATGGTAGGGCGAACAGAGACCCGATTAGATCATTTTATATTATGGTTAATTTAAGAATTCAGCAAAATTCTATCACATTTGTTCAATTTACGTCGCTCCTATTTCAGATACCGTACTGGGCTCGGCGGCATCTTAAAGCGCGTGGAATGGCGAGTGAAATGCACTATTAGACTTCTATGGTAGGGCGAACAGAGACCCGACTAGATCATTTTACATTAAGGTTAATATAAGAATTCAGGGAAATTCTATCACATTTGTTCAACTTACGTCGCTCCTATTTCAGATAGCGTATTGGGCAAAGCGGGCTCTCAAAGCGCATGAATTGACGAGTAAAATGCACTATTAAACTTTTAGGGTAGGGCAAGCAGAGACTCGATTAGATCATTTTATATTATGGTTAATTTAGGAATTCAACAAAATTCTATCACATTCGTTCAATTTAGGTTGCTCCTATTTCAGATAGCGTATTGGGCTAAGCGGCATCTCAAAGCGCATGAAATGGCGAGTGAAATGCACTATATGACTTCTATGGTAGAGCGAACAGAGACCCGATTAGATCATTTTACATTGAGGTTAATATAAGAATTCACAGAAATTCTATCACATTTGTTCAATTTACGTCGCTCCTATTTCAGATAGCGTATTGGGCTATGCGGCATCTCAAAGCGCATGAAATGGCGAGTAAACTGCACTGTTAAACTTCTAGGGTAGGGCAAACAGAGACCCGATTAGATCATTTATTGTTATGGTTAATTTAAGAATGCAGCGAAATTCTATCACATTTGTTCAATTTATGTCGCTCCTATTTCAGATAGCGTATTGGGCGAAGCGGCATCTCGATGCGCATGAAATGGCGAGTATAATGCACTATTAAACTTCTAGGGTAAGGCAAACAGAGGCCCGATTACATCATTTTATATTACGGTTAATATAAGAATGCAGCGTAATTCTATCACATTTGTTCAACTTACGTCGCTCATATTTCAGATAGCGTACTGGGCTAGGCGGCATCTTAAAGCGTGTGGAATGGCGAGTAAAATGCACTACTAAACTTCTATGATAGGGCAATCAGAGACCCGATTAGATCATTTTATATTTTGTTTAATATAAGATTTCAGGGAAATTCTATCGCATTTGTTCAATTTACGTCGCTCCTATTTCAGATAGCGTATTGGGCTAAGCGGCATCTCAAAGCGCATGAAATGGAGAATAAAATGCACTATTAAACTTCTAGGTTAGGGAGAACAGAGACCCGATTAGATCATTTTACATGATGGTTCATAAAAGAATTCAGCGAAACTCTATCACGTTTTTTCAACTTACGTCGCTCCTATTTCAGATAGCGTATTGGGCTAAGCGGCATTTCAAAGCGCATGAAATGTCGAGTAAAATGCACTATTAAAGTTCTAGGGTACGGCAAACAGAGACCCGATTAGATCATTTCATATTATGGTTAATTTAAGAATTGAGCGAAATTCTATCACATTCGTTCAATTTACGTCGCTCCTATTTCAGATACCGTACTGGGCTCGGCGGCATCTTAAAGCGCGTGGAATGGCGAGTGAAATGCACTATTAGACTTCTATGGTAGGGCGAACAGAGACCCGACTAGATCATTTTACATTAAGGTTAATATAAGAATTCAGGGAAATTCTATCACATTTGTTCAACTTACGTCGCTCCTATTTCAGATAGCGTATTGGGCAAAGCGGCATCTCAAAGCGCATGAATTGACGAGTAAAATGCACTATTAAACTTCTAGGGTAGGGCAAGCAGAGACTCGATTAGATCATTTTATATTATGGTTAATTTAAGAATTCAACAAAATTCTATCACATTCGTTCAATTTAGGTTGCTCCTATTTCAGATAGCGTATTGGGCTAAGCGGCATCTCAAAGCGCATGAAATGGCGAGAGAAATGCACTATATGACTTCTATGGTAGAGCGAACAGAGACCCGATTAGCTCATTTTACATTGAGGTTAATATAAGAATTCACAGAAATTCTATCACATTTGTTCAATTTACGTCGCTCCTAATTTAGATAGCGTACTGGGCTAGGCGGCATCTTAAAGCGCGTGGAATGGCGAGTAAAATGCACTGCTAAACTTCTATGATAGGGCAATCAGAGACCCGATTAGATCATTTTATATTTTCTTTAATATAAGATTTGAGGGAAATTCTATCACATTTGTTTAATTTACGTCGCTCCTATTTCAGATAGCGTATTGGGCGAAGCGGCATCTCAAAGCGCATGAAATGGCGACTAAAATGCGCTATTAAACTTCTAGTGTAGGGCAAGCAGTGACCCGATTAGATCATTGTATATTTTGTTTAATATAAGATTTCAGGGAAATTCTATCACATTTGTTCAATTTACGTCGCTCCTATTTCAGATAGCGTATTGGGCCAAGCGGCAGCTCAAAGCAGATGGAGTGGCGAGTAAAATGCAATATTATGCTTCTAGGGTACGGCAAAGAGACACCCGATTAGATCATTTTATATTATGGTTAATTTAAGAATTCAGCAAAATTCTATCACATTTGTTCAATTTACGTCGCTCCTATTTCAGATACCGTACTGGGCTCGGCGGCATCTTAAAGCGCGTGGAATGGCGAGTAAAATGCACTATTAAACTTCTATGATAGGGCAATCAGAGACCCGATTAGATCATTTTATATTTTCGTTAATATAAGAATTCAGCGAAATTCTATCACATTTGTTCAATTTACGTCGCTCCTATTTCAGATAGCGTATTGGGCTAAGCGGCATCTCAAAGCGCAAGAAATGGCGAGTAAAATGCAATATTAAACTTCTAGGGTAGGGCAAACAGAGACCCGATTAGATCATTTTATATTACGGTCAATTTAAGAATTCAGCATAATTCTTTCTCATTTCTTCAATTTACGTCGCTCCTATTTCAGATAGCTTGTTGTTCTTAGCGGCATCTCGAAGCGCATGAAATGACAAGTGAAATGCACTATTAAACTTCTAGGGTAGGGCAAATAGAGACCCGATTAGATCATTTTATATTACGGTTAATATAAGAATTCAGCGAAATTCTATCACATTTGTTCAATTTACGTCGTTCCTATTTCAGATAGCGTATTGGGCTAAGTGGCATCTCAAAGCGCATGAAATGGCGAGTAAAATGAACTATTAAACTTCTAGTGTAGGGCAAACAGAGACCCGATTAGATCATTTTATATTATGGTTAATTTAAGAATTCAGCAAAATTCTATCACATTTGTTCAATTTACGTCGCTCCTATTTCGGATAGCGTACTGGGCTAGGCGGCATCCTAAACCGCGTGGAGTGGCGAGTAAAATTCACTGTTAATCTTCTATGATAGGGCAATCAGAGACCCGATTAGATCATTTTATATTTTGGTTAATATAAGAATTCAGCGAAATTCTATCACATTTGTTCAATTTACGTCGCCCGTATTTCAGATAGCGTATTGGGCTAAGCGGCATCTCAAAGCGCATGAAATGGCGAGGAAAATGCACTATTAAACGTCTAGGGTAGGGCAAACACAGACCCGATTAGATCATTTTATATTATGGTTAATTTAAGATGTCAGCTAAATTTTATCACATCTGTTCAATTTACGTCGCTCCTATTTCAGATAGCGTACTGGGCTAGGCGGCATCTTAAAGCGCGTGGAATGGCGAGTAAAGTGCACTACTAAACTTCTATGATAGGGCAATCAGAGACCCGATTAGATCATTTTATATTTTGTTTAATATCAGATTTCAGGGGATTTGTATCACATTTGTACAATTTACGTCGCTCCTAATTCAGATAGCGTATTCGGCTAAGCGGCACCTCAAAGTGCATGAAATGGCGAATAAAATGCACTCTTAAACTTCTAGGCTAGGGCAAACAGAGACCCGATTAGATCATTTTATATTACGGTTAATTTAAGAATTCAGCAAAATTCTATCACATTTGTTCAATTTACGTCGCTCCTATTTCAGATAGCGTATTGGGCTCGGCGGCATCTTAAAGCGCGTGGAATGGCGAGTGAAATGCACTATTAGACTTCTATGGTAGGGCGATCAGAGACCCGATTAGATCATTTTATATTATGGTTAATTTAAGAATTCAGCAAAATTCTATCACACTTGTTCAATTTACGTCGCTCCTATTTCAGATAGCGTACTGGGCTAGGCTGCATCTTAAAGCGCGTGGAATGGCGAGTAAAATGCACTACTAAACTTCTATGATAGGGCAATCAGAGACCCGATTAGATCATTTTATATTTTGTATAATATCAGATTTCAGGGAATTTCTATCACATTTGTTCAATTTACGTCGCTCCTAATTCAGGTAGCGTATTCGGCTAAGCGGCATCTCAAAGCGCATGAAATGGCGAATGAAATGCACTCTTAAACTTTTAGGCTAGGGCGAACAGAGACCCGATCAGATCATTTTACATTATGGTTAATAA
Source organism: Macropis europaea (assembly GCA_916610135.2). NCBI lineage: Eukaryota > Metazoa > Arthropoda > Insecta > Hymenoptera > Melittidae > Macropis > Macropis europaea. The sequence continues at coordinate 9,730 of CAKAJE020001236.1, read as the reverse complement.
AAGAATTCAGCGAAATTCTATCACATTTTTTCAACTTACGTCGCTCCTATTGCAGATAGCGTATTGGGCTAAGCGACAGCTCAAAGCGCATGAAATGGCGAGTAAAATGCACTATTAAACTTCTAGGGTAGGGCAAACAGAGACCCGATTAGATCATTTTATATTACGGTTAATATAAGAATTCAGCGTAATTCTATCACATTTGTTCAACTTACGTCGCTCCTATTTCAGATAGCGTACTGGGCAAGGCGGCATCTCAAAGCGCATGAAATGGCGAGTCAAATGCACTACTAAACTTCTATGATAGGGAAATCAGAGACCCGATCAGATCATTTTACATTATGGTTAATAAAAGAATTCAGCGAAATTCTATCACATTTGTTCAATTTACGTCGCTCCTATTTCAGATAGCGTATAGTGCTAAGCGGCATCTCAAAGCGTATGAAATGGCGAGTAAAATGCACTCCTAAATTTCTATGATTGGGCAATCAGAGACCCGATTAGATCATTTTATATTTTGTTTAATATAAGATTTCAGGGAAATTCTATCACATTTGTTCAATTTACGTCCCTCCTATTTCAGATAGCGTATTGGGCTAAGCGGCATCTCAAAGCGCATGAAATGGCGAGTAAAATGCACTATTAAACTTCTAGGGCAGGGCAAGCAGAGACGCGATTACATCATCTCATATTATGGTTAATTTAAGAATTCAGCAAAATTCTATCACATTTGTTCAATTTACGGCGCTCCTATTTCAGATAGCGTATTGGGCTAAGCGGCATCTCAAAGCGCATGAAATGGCGAGTGAAATGCACTATTAGACTTCTATGGTAGGGCGAACAGAGACCCGATTAGATCATTTTACATTAAGGTTAATATAAGAATTCAGGGAAATTCTATCACATTTGATCAATTTACGTCGCTCCTATTCCAGATAGCGTATTGGGCTATGCGGCATCTCAAAGCACATGAAATGGCGAGTAAAATGCACTATTAAACTTCTAGGGCAGGTCAAACAGAGACCCGATTAGATCATTTTATATTATGGTTAATTGAAGAATTCAGTGAAATTCTATCACACTTGTTCAATTTACGTCGCTCCTATTTCAGATAGCGTATTGGGCTAAGCGGCATTTCAAAGCGCATGAAATGGCGAGTAAAATTCCCTATTAAACTTCTAGGATATGGCAAACAGAGACCCGATTAGATCATTTTATATCACGGTAAATATAAGAATGCGGCGTAATTCTATCACATTTGTTCAATTTACGTCGCTGCTATTCCAGATAGCTTATTGTGCTTAGCGGCATCACAAAGCGCATGAAATGACGAGTGAAATGCACTATTAAACTTCTAGGGTAGGGCAAACAGAGACCCGATTAGATCATTTTATATTACGGTTAATATAAGAATTCAGCGTAATTCTATCACATTTGTTCAACTTACGTCGCTCCTATTTCAGGTAGCGTACTGGGCTAGGCGGCATCTTAAGGCGCGTGGAATGACGAGCAAAATGCACAACTAATCTTCTATGATAGGGCAATCAGAGACCCGATTAGATCATTTTATATTTTGTTTAATATAAGATTTCGGGTAAATTCTATCACATTTGTTTAATTTTCGTCGCTCGTATTTCAGATAGCGTATTGGGCGATGCGGCATCTCAAAGCGCATGAAATGGCGACTAAAATGCACTATTAAACTTCTAGGGTAGCGCAAGCAGAGACCCGATTAGATCATTTTATATTATGGTTAATTTAAGAATTCAGCAAAATTCTATCACATTCGTTCAATTTACGTCGCTCCCATTTCAGATTGCGTACTGGGCTAGGCGGCATCTTAAAGCGCGTGGAATGCCGAGTAAAATCCACTCTTAATCTTCTATGATAGGGCAATCAGAGACCCGATTAGATCATTTTATATTTTGGTTAATATAAGAATTCAGCGAAATTCTATCACATTTGTTCAATTTACGTCGCTCCTATTTCAGATAGCGTACTGGGCTAGGAGGCATCTTAAAGCGCGTGGAATGGCGAGCAAAATGCACTCTTAATCTTCTATGATAGGGCAATCAGAGACCCGATTAGATCATTTTATATTTTGGTTAATATAAGAATTCAGCGAAATTCTATCACATTTGTTCAATTTACGTCGCTCCTATTTCAGATAGCGTATTGGGCTAAGCGGCATCTCAAAGCGCAAGAAAAGGCGAGTAAAATGCACTATTAAACTTCTAGGGTAGGGCAGACAGACACCCGATTAGATCATTTTATATTATGGTTAATTTAAGAATTCAGCAAAATTCTATCACATTTGTTCAATTTACGTCGCTCCTATTTCAGATAGCGTATTGGGCTAAGCGGCATCTCAAAGCGCATGAAATGGCGAGTAAAATGCATTATTAAACTTCTAGGGTAGGGCAAGCAGAGACGCGATTACAACATCTCACATTATGGTTAATTTAAGAATTCAGCAAAATTCTATCACATTTGTTCAATTTACGTCGCTCCTATTTCAGATAGCGTATTGGGCTAAGCGGCATCTCAAAGCGCATGAAATGGCCAGTGAAATGCACTATTAGACTTCTATGGTAGGGCGAACAGAGACCCGATTAGATCATTTTACATTAAGGTTAATATAAGAATTCAGGGAAATTCTATCACATTTGATCAATTTACGTCGCTCCTATTCCAGATAGCGTATTGGGCTATGCGGCATCTCAAAGCACATGAAATGGCGAGTAAAATGCACTATTAAACTTCTAGGGTAGGTCAAACAGAGACCCGATTAGATCATGTTATATTATGGTTAATTTAAGAATTCAGTGAAATTCTATCACACTTGTTCAATTTACGTCGCTCCTATTTCAGATAGCGTATTGGGCTAAGCGGCATTTCAAAGCGCAAGAAAAGGCGAGTAAAATGCACTATTAAACTTCTAGGGTAGGGCAGACAGACACCCGATTAGATCATTTTATATTATGGTTAATTTAAGAATTCAGCAAAATTCTATCACATTTGTTCAATTTACGTCGCTCCTATTTCAGATAGCGTATTGGGCTAAGCGGCATCTCAAAGCGCATGAAATGGCGAGTAAAATGCATTATTAAACTTCTAGGGTAGGGCAAGCAGAGACGCGATTACAACATCTCACATTATGGTTAATTTAAGAATTCAGCAAAATTCTATCACATTTGTTCAATTTACGTCGCTCCTATTTCAGATAGCGTATTGGGCTAAGCGGCATCTCAAAGCGCATGAAATGGCCAGTGAAATGCACTATTAGACTTCTATGGTAGGGCGAACAGAGACCCGATTAGATCATTTTACATTAAGGTTAATATAAGAATTCAGGGAAATTCTATCACATTTGATCAATTTACGTCGCTCCTATTCCAGATAGCGTATTGGGCTATGCGGCATCTCAAAGCACATGAAATGGCGAGTAAAATGCACTATTAAACTTCTAGGGTAGGTCAAACAGAGACCCGATTAGATCATGTTATATTATGGTTAATTTAAGAATTCAGTGAAATTCTATCACACTTGTTCAATTTACGTCGCTCCTATTTCAGATAGCGTATTGGGCTAAGCGGCATTTCAAAGCGCATGAAATGGCGAGTAAAATGCCCTATTAAACTTCTAGGATAAGGCAAACAGAGACCCGTTTAGATCATTTTATATTACGGTAAATATAAGAATGCGGCGTAATTCTATCACATTTGTTCAATTTACGTCACTGCTATTTCAGATAGCGTACTGGGCTAGGCGGCATCCTAAACCGCGTGGAGTGGCGAGTAAAATTCACTGTTAATCTTCTATGATAGGGCAATCAGAGACCCGATTAGATCATTTTATATTTTGGTTAATATAAGAATTCAGCGAAATTCTATCACATTTGTTCAATTTACGTCGCCCGTATTTCAGATAGCGTATTGGGCTAAGCGGCATCTCAAAGCGCATGAAATGGCGAGGAAAATGCACTATTAAACGTCTAGGGTAGGGCAAACACAGACCCGACTAGATCATTTTCTATTATGGTTAATTTAAGATGTCAGCTAAATTTTATCACATCTGTTCAATTTACGTCGCTCCTATTTCAGATAGCGTACTGGGCTAGGCGGCATCTTAAAGCGCGTGGAATGGCGAGTAAAATGCACTACTAAGCTTCTATGATAGGGCAATCAGAGACCCGATTAGATCATTTTATATTTTGTTTAATATCAGATTTCAGGGAATTTGTATCACATTTGTTCAATTTACGTCGCTCCTAATTCAGATAGCGTATTCGGCTAAGCGGCATCTCAAAGCGCATGAAATGGCGAATAAAATGCACTCTTAAACTTCTAGGCTAGGGCAAACAGAGACCCGATTAGATCATTTTATATTACGGTTAATTTAAGAATTCAGCAAAATTCTATCACATTTGTTCAATTTACGTCGCTCCTATTTCAGATAGCGTATTGGGCTCGGCGGCATCTTAAAGCGCGTGGAATGGCGAGTGAAATGCACTATTAGACTTCTATGGTAGGGCGATCAGAGACCCGATTAGATCATTTTATATTATGGTTAATTTAAGAATTCAGCAAAATTCTATCACACTTGTTCAATTTACGTCGCTCCTATTTCAGATAGCGTACTGGGCTAGGCGGCATCTTAAAGCGCGTGGAATGGCGAGTAAAATGCACTACTAAACTTCTATGATAGGGCAATCAGAGACCCGATTAGATCATTTTATATTTTGTATAATATCAGATTTCAGGGAATTTCTATCACATTTGTTCAATTTACGTCGCTCCTAATTCAGGTAGCGTATTCGGCTAAGCGGCATCTCAAAGCGCATGAAATGGCGAATGAAATGCACTCTTAAACTTTTAGGCTAGGGCGAACAGAGACCCGATCAGATCATTTTACATTATGGTTAATAAAAGAATTCAGCGAAATTCTATCACATTTTTTCAACTTACGTCGCTCCTATTGCAGATAGCGTATTGGGCTAAGCGACAGCTCAAAGCGCATGAAATGGCGAGTAAAATGCACTATTAAACTTCTAGGGTAGGTCAAACAGAGACCCGATTAGATCATTTTATATTATGGTTAATTTAAGAATTCAGTGAACTTCTATCACACTTGTTCAATTTACGTCGCTCCTATGTCAGATAGCGTAGTGGGCTATGCGGCATCTCGAAGCGCATGAAATGACGAGTAAAATGCACTGTTAAACTTCTAGGGTAGGGCAAACAGGGACCCGATTAGATCATTTTATATTACGGTTAATATAAGAATTCAGCGTAATTCTATCACATTTGTTCAACTTACGTCGCTCCTATTACAGATAGCGTACTGGGCAAGGCGGCATCTCAAAGCGCATGAAATGGCGAGTCAAATGCACTACTAAACTTCTATGATAGGGAAATCAGAGACCCGATCAGATCATTTTACATTATGGTTAATAAAAGAATTCAGCGAAATTCTATCACATTTTTTCAACTTACGTCGCTCCTATTGCAGATAGCGTATTGGGCTAAGCGGCAGCTCAAAGCGCATGAAATGGCGAGTGAAATGCACTATTAATCTTCTAGGGTAGGGCAATCAGAGACCCGATTATATCATTTTATATTTTGGTTAATATAATAATTCAGCGAAATTCTCTCACATTTGTTCAATTTACGTCGCTGATATTTCAGATAGCGTATTGGACTAAGCGGCATCTCAAAGCGCAAGAAATGTCGAGTAAAATGTACTATTAAACTTCTATGATAGGGCAATCAGAGACCCGATTAGATCATTTTATATTTTGGTTAATATAAGAATTCAGCGAAATTCTATCACATTTGTTCAACATACGTCGCTCCTATTTCATATAGCGTACTGGGCTTGGCGGCATCTTAAAGCGCGTGGAATGGCGAGTAAAATGCACTATTAAACTTCTATGATAGGGAAATCAGAGACCCGATTAGATCATTTTATATTTTGGTTAATATAAGAATTCAGCGAAATTCTATCACGTTTGTTCAATTTGCGTCGCTCCTATTTCAGATAGCGTATTGGGCTATGCGACGTCTCAAAGCGCATGAAATGACGAGTAAAATGCACTATTAAACTTCTAGGGTAGGGCAAACAGAGACCCGATTAGATCATTTGATATTATGGTTAATTTAAGAATTCAGCGAAATTATATCACATTTGTTCCATTTACGTCGCTCCTATTTCAGATAGCGTATTGGGCTAAGCGGCATCTTAAAGCGCGTGGAATGGCGAGTAAAATGCACTATTACACTTCTAGGGTAGGGCAAACAGAGACCCGATTAGATCATTTTATATTATGGTTAATTTAAGAATTCACCGAAATTCTATCACATTTGTTCAACTTACGTCGCTCCTATTTCAGATAGCGTACTGGGCTAGGCGGAATCTCAAAGCGCGTGGATGGGCGAGTAAAATGCACTACTAAACTTCTATGATCGGGCAATCAGAGACCCGATTACATCATTTTATATTTTGGTTAATATAAGAATTCAGCGAAATTCTCTCACATTTGTTCAATTTCCGTCGCTGATATTTCAGATACCGTATTGGGCTAAGCGGCATCTCAAAGCGCAAGAAATGTGGAGTAAAATGCACTATTAAACTTCTAGGGTAGGGCAAACAGAGACCCGATAAGATCATTTGATATTATGGTTAATTTAAGAATTCAGCGAAATTATATCACATTTGTTCCATTTACGTCGCTCCTATTTCAGATAGCGTATTGGGCTAAGCGGCATCTGAAAGCGCGTGGAATGGCGAGTAAAATGCACTATTACACTTCCAGGGTAGGGCAAACAGAGACCCGATTAGATCATTTTATATTATGGTTAATTTAAGAATTCACCGAAATTCTATCACATTTGTTCAATTTACGTCGCTCCTATTTCAGATAGCGTATTGAGCTAAGCGGCATCTCAAAGCCCATGAAATGGCGATTAAAATGCACTATTAAACTTCTAGGGTAAGGCAAACAGATACCCGATTAGATCATTTTATATTACGGTTAATAAGAGAATTCAGCGTAATTCTATCACATTTGTTCAACTTACGTCGCTCCTATTTCAGATAGCGTACTGGGCTAGGCGGCATCTTAAAGCGTGTGGAAGGGCGAGTAAAATGCACTACTAAACTTCTAGGGTAGGGCAAACAGAGACCCGATTAGATCATTTTATATTACGGTTAATATAAGAATGCAGCGTAATTCTATCACATTTGCTCAACTTTCGTCGCTCCTATTTCAGATAGCGTACAGGGCTAGGCGGCATCTTAAAGCGCGTGGAAGGGCGAGTAAAATGCACTACTAAACTTCTAGGGTAGGGCAAACAGAGACCCGATTAGATCATTTTATATTATGGTTAATTTAAGAATTCAGCAAAATTCTATCACATTTGTTCAATTTATGTCGCTCCTATTTCAGATAGCGTACTGGGCTCGGCGGCATCTTAAAGCGCGTGGAAGGGTGAGTAAAATGCACTACTAATCTTCCATGATAGGGCAATCAGAGACCCGATTAGATCATTTTATATTTTGTTTTATATAAGATTTCAGGGAAATTCTATCACATTTGTTCAATTTACGTCGCTCCTATTTCAGATAGCATATTGGGCTAAGCGGCACCTCAAAGCGCATGAAATGGCGAGTGAAATGCAATATTAAACTTCTAGGGTAGGGCAAACAGAGACCCGATTAGATCATTTTATATTACGGTCAATTTAAGAATTCAGCATAATTCTTTCTCATTTCTTCAATTTACGTCGCTCCTATTTCAGATAGCTTGTTGTTCTTAGCGGCATCTCGAAGCGCATGAAATGACAAGTGAAATGCACTATTAAACTTCTAGGGTAGGGCAAATAGAGACCCGATTAGATCATTTTATATTACGGTTAATATAAGAATTCAGGGTAATTCTATCACATTTGTTCAACTTAGGTCGCTCCTATTTCAGATAGCGCACTGGGCTAGGCGGTATCTTAAAGCGCGTGGAATGGCGAGTAAAATGCACTACTAAGCTACTATGATAGAGCAATCAGCGACCCGATTAGGTCATTTTATATTTTGGTTAATATAAGAATTCAGCGAAATTCTATCACATTTGTTCAATTTACGTCGCTCCTATTAAAGATAGCGTATTGGGCTAAGCGACATCTGAAAGCGCATGAAACGGATAGTAAAATGCACTATTAAACTTCTAGGGTAGGGCAAACAGAGACCCGATTAGATCATTTTGTATTATGGTTAATTTAAGAATTCAGCGAAATTCTATCACATTTGTTCAATTTACGTCGCTCATATTTCAGATAGCGTATTGGGCTAAGCGGCATCTCAAAGCGCATGGAATGGCGAGTAAAATGCACTATTAAACTTCTAGGGTAGGGCAATCAGAGACCCGATTAGATCATTATATATTTTGGTTAATATAAGAATTCAGCGAAATTCTATCACATTTGTTCAATTTATATCGCTCCTATTTCAGATAGCGTATTGGGCTAAGCGGCATCTCAAAGCGCATGAAATTAGTAGTAAAATGCACTATTAAAGTTCTAGGGTAGGGCAAACAGAAACCCGACTAGATCATTTTATATTACGGTTAATTTAAGAATTCAGCGAAATACTATCACATTCGTTCAATTTACGTCGCTCCCATTTCAGATAGCGTATTGGTAAAAGCGGCATCTCAAAGCGCATGAAATGACGAGTAAAATGCACTATTAAACTTCTAGGGCAGGGCAAGCAGAGACGCGATTACATCATCTCATATTATGGTTAATTTAAGAATTCAGCAAAATTCTATCACATTTGTTCAATTGACGTCGCTCATATTTCAGATAGCGTATTGGGCTAAGCGGCATCTTAAAGCGCATGAAATGGCGAGTAAAATGCACTATTAAACTTCTATGCTAGGGCAATCAGAGACCCGATTAGATCATTTTACATTAAGGTTAATATAAGAATTCAGCGAAATTCTATCACATTTGTTCAATTTACGTCGCTCATATTTCAGATAGCGTATTGGGCTAAGCGGCATCTCAAAGCGCATGAAATGGCGAGTAAAATGCCCTACTAACCTTCTATGATAGGGCAATTAGAGACCCGATTAGATCATTTTATATTTTGTTTAATACAAGATTTCAGGGAAATTCTATCACATTTGTTCAATTTACGTCGCTCCTATTTCAGATAGCGTATTGGGCTCGGCGGCATCTTAAAGCGCGTGGAATGGCGAGTGAAATGCACTATTAGACTTCTATGGTAGGGCGATCAGAGACCCGATTAGATCATTTTATATTATGGTTAATAAAAGAATTCAGCGAAATTCTATCACATTTTTTCAACTTACGTCGCTCCTATTGCAGATAGCGTATTGGGCTAAGCGGCAGCTCAAAGCGCATGAAATGGCGAGTGAAATGCACTATTAATCTTCTAGGGTAGGGCAATCAGAGACCCGATTATATCATTTTATATTTTGGTTAATATAATAATTCAGCGAAATTCTCTCACATTTGTTCAATTTACGTCGCTGATATTTCAGATAGCGTATTGGACTAAGCGGCATCTCAAAGCGCAAGAAATGTCGAGTAAAATGTACTATTAAACTTCTATGATAGGCCAATCAGAGACCCGATTAGATCATTTTATATTTTGGTTAATATAAGAATTCAGCGAAATTCTATCACATTTGTTCAACATACGTCGCTCCTAT